>QEPC01003729.1:1516104-1546358 GCA_003113815.1 Sphenodon punctatus
CTGGGAGAAGCACCCAACAGGTCACCATGCTATCCATTCCCTGTGGGTCATCCCCAGGCTCCCGACAGTAAAGGGTTTTGTTCCCCAATCCTATCTGGCTAATAGCTGCTAATGGAACTATCTTCCAGAAACTTGTCCAAACCTCTTTTAAACTCAGCTATACTGCTGGCCTTGACCACCTCCCCTGGCAGTAAATTCCACAACCTAATTGTACGCTGAGTGAAAAAATACTTTTGTCTGTTTTTACTCTGCCACCTGTGAGTTTCATGGAGTGTCCCCTAGTTTTAGTTCTAGTTGAGAGGGTATATAAGTTCCACACCACTCATGATTTTATAGACCTCTATCATATCTCCTCTCAGCTGTCCCTTTTCCAAGCTGAAGAGCCCCAATCTATCAAGCCTCTCCTCATACGGGTGCTGTTCCATACCTTGGATCATTTTTGTTGCCCTTCTCTGTACCTTTTCTAGTTCAGCTATGTCTTTTTTGAGATGGGGTGACCAGAACTGCACACAATATTCCAGGTGCGGTTGCACCATTGATTTGTATAGAGGCATTATGACATCCTCCGTTTTATTCTCTATTCCCTTGCGAATAATTCCTAACATTCTATTTGCTTTTTTGGCCGCTGCGGCACATTGGGCTGAGGATTTCAGTGTATTATCCACAATCACTCCCAGATCCTTTTTCCTGAGTGGTAACTCCTAGCTTAGTACCCAGCATTGTATTGGTGCCCTACACAGCCCTGCAACATGCAGTTAAAGCGGAGTTAAGGTGCACGTTTGTTTTCACCCGGTGTTCTTTTCTGAGGGCCAGGCCCTGCCTTCCTGCTCTAGCACAATCTAGCTACCTGCCCCGTGGTAAGCCCTGGAGGGTCCACGAGCTCCTGCTGCCACCCAACATGGCTTTCCAGAGGTCCCTGGGAGACTTGCCACCACCACAAACCTCAAGAGTGGTGGAGGGGCCCCACAGGAACAGCAGTAATGTTGATGGGACACTCAGGGTTCCTCAGGATCAACAGGCTCCTCAAAGTGTGGAGTCTGGGGTGACTACCCCTATTGTCCTTGTCTAAGGATGCCTGACATCCTTAGACAGGATGCCCTGGTTTCTTTCTACATCACACCAGTCTTGAACCAGTCCTTGGCTTGACCTCCAAAAGCATCTTCATTGTCTTAGCCAGCAGAGGGCACCATTCCCTGTAAGCACTAGTCCTGCAAATAGCAGCCAGTGGACAATGCCACATGCCACAGCTGCAAATAGTAGGTTTGCCAACTTTTGTGTGAGACTGGTGTACGGAGCCAGAGAGCTGGGAGACATCTTAGGAGCAGAAACAGGCACTGACCATTGGAATTCTGGGTAGAGGAATATTGCCCAATGGAATGTTGGGTAAAAATGGGCATTAACTCTTGGAATCTTGGGTAGAATTCTCAAGCAGCTGCCTCAGATTTAGCCCCATGGCAAACCTGTGCTTGGAGTTTAGCCAAGGGGTTACCCTAACAACTGTGAAGGGCATGGGCCAGGTGCATACCTCCCAACATTTCAAGTAGCCAAAGAAGCATATAAGCAGAGTTGTCACCTCTCCAGGTTTTACCCAGACTAGATTCTCGGTTTTGATCCAGAGTCTTCAGGCTCTGGGGGAAAAATTGAATTCTCTGGGTCAGTCAAGGGTCAGTCAGTGGTTAGACTGGCGAACTGGAGTCTCCAGGGAGTGACCACATCAGAAGGCAGAAAAGTTCTTATGGCCTTCCCCCTCTTTCCAATGTGGCCCTTATAGGGATGTCATGTCATGACATTCCGTAAGAGTGGGATTATGTCAGAATGGGGAGGGGGACAGGCCCCTTGTCCCACACTCTGCCATTCCCCCACCTGCAAAATGTGAGGTTATGACACTTGTTAAAAGGTGAGGTTATGTCAGAAAGGGGTGTGATAGGCCCTTTGCCTGCCCCTTCCGGCATGGCCCCAACTGTGGCAACCGTATACATCAGTCTTACCCACTCACCCAATAAGTCCCGCCTCTCTCAAACACACACACTCACACCCCATTCAACAGCTTCCCTTTGTCACGGTGGTGACAGCGGGTGGAGGTGGAAGCCCAGCTCTGGTAAGGGTGGGGAGCTGTTGTTGATGGGCTAGGCGTCTGGCTCTAGTGGTGGGGGAGAGGCGCTTTGGTGGTAGCCATGGAGACTTTGACACAGCAGCCACACAGGGGAAGGCAGAGGGCTCTGGCAGGGACTGTGCATGGCTTCCACCCAAAGCAGGGCATTATCCTCCAAAGGCAGGCAGGTTGGAAGGTGTGTAGGTGACTGAGTCCTATTAGCACGCCAGCTCAGCCCCATTTACTCCTCCCCTCCCCAGTGAGATTCCAGCAAGCCAAGAGGTCAAGACTTCTATCAGTGCAAGGAGCAGGGAGAGGGATGTGCTAATCGCAAGCTATTTCCCTGCAATGAAAACTGCTCTGTCCCTGTCGCTGTCGCTAGGATGAGATCCCCAGCTGACCCTGCATTATCCGCTCTCTTGAAGCTGCACTTAATACATTGGAAAGAAGTAATTCCTGAGGGGATGGCAAAGCAGCGTCGCAAGAACAGGAGCCAGGCATGGGTACTTGCTTCAAACTCACACAACGTCCAGGTCCAGGAACGTTCAACGCTTGTTTGTTTCAATGGGGAACAGTTTAAAGGGGTTGAAAAAAGCTGTAGTTTTGCAGTGATAAAGGTTGAAACTCTCCCAAACAATTCATATTTCTAAGTGTTCAAAATGAATGACCAGAGATCGGGGTTCTTCTCCCACTAATTTCTGCCAATGTCTCTCAACTGAGACCCACAGATGGTCTGCTATCCCAGTTCTGGGCAGCTCTCTCTCTCTTTCTCACACACACACCCTGCTATCAATGCCTTTCAATTCTGATCCACAACCTCCCTGCCTCCCCTCCCCCACATACATACACACAGACCCCAGCTGATGCCCCTCAGTTCTGTCTTGCCTGCAGACTCTTTGCCTATACACATAGCTTTGCTATTGCCTCCCAGTTCCCCTGCTATCCCAGGCCCCACTTCTGTCTCCTGATGGGCAGAATGAATAAGCTTCCCCAGTCCCTGTAACCTCAGACCATACTGCATAATGCAGGAGCAGGGCTGGATTAACCATTAGGCTGACTATGCTGCAGAATGGGGGTAAGTGAGTATATGTGTGTGGCCTGATGCCTCTTCTAGTTTTCAGCCCTGCCATCGTGGGAGTCTGGATGTCAGCTGGAGAGGCAGTGGGGTTCCATGCAGTAGCATAAACATTGCTACTTCCCAGCAGCGCTCTTCCTTCCCTTTCCCAACTTTAGATGGTTTCCTTCCTTCTCACTTTGTAGGCGGCCTGAGAAGTGTGGAGCAGAGGCAAAAGGCAATAGCTTAGCATGAAGCCCCCATTCTTTAATCCAGCTCTGCATCAATGCCATAATGCATCTCAAATGTTCCCACTGTTTTAGAGAACCAGCTACTTCCTATTACGTCCTATTTTCCTAAGCTAACTGCAGACTTGACGAGACCGTCTCCTCCTGCCATAGAACAGATTCTGAATGAGACACCAGAGACAAGATTTGAAAGGTGAGCCTGGCCCTGATTGCGCCTCCCGAGTGGTCTGGGGAGCTTTGCGCTGAGCCCGGAGTAACCAAAGAGTCGTCTTTATTCCATTACGTCTAAGTTTGTTACAATAAAAATGGAACCACATGGCACGGTCACTGTACAGTATTCTGTTTGTCATACGAGTGTAAGGGTTTGCGCTTCCAGGCACGTTGCTAAGAACTAAGGTGTGGACGGAGGCAGAGACCGGGTGAGACAATAGCTCGGTTGGTTTCCTGGTGTGGCATTTAAGAAAAGAAGGTCCAATGTTGGGCGAGGAATCCCCTTCCCTTCTTACCTCTGGCAGTGGATGGATCTCCAGCTGGGATGCAGCATTCTGGGGGAAACGTACAAACTCCACCTTTACCAAGCAATTTCAAGCTAGGACTTGTTCACACATTACCTTAGTGGAAGAGACAGTCAGGAGTATCTCAGGGGAAACTCTGTAGTAATTCTGTTGTGTTCACACAAGGGCTGAAAACGAATCTCTGAAGCAAATAGTGACTGACAAATTGGATTGAATCACACCAATTTCAGCAAAGAGGATATGATAACCTATCGTTTTTTAAAATATTAATTATTCATTTTGAATATTTTGGTTTGGCTACCTTGGTTTATTTCAGATATTTCGGTAATTTGGGTCAGTCATTTCAGTATTCATTCCTTCGTTTGGTATTATTTAGCATGGTCATGCATCAAGCAGTTGTGCAACCCTGCTACTGCACTGACAACAATAATGCAACAGCACTGGGGTGCAACTACATAAAATAGTTTCCAACAGTTGCACAACCCTGCTATTGTGCTCTTTACAAGAGAGCAGCATGTAGCTATGCTAAATAATACTGAACAAAAGAACAAATACAGAAGTACCAAAATGGCTGACGTGAAGTAAACCAGAAAATGAATATGCGAATATTGCTTCCCTGGATATTCAACAGTGGATTGGAATACGCAAATAATCTTTGAGAATATGGAATTTGCCCCAGTGCACACATTACATGAATGGCAAGGTTTGTGGTGATTAATTACCACTTGTCGGCCTGAGGCAGGGCTGGCCTTAGGGCCAGTCACCACAGACCCCCCAGGAAGTGCTAACTCATCATCACTGATCCTGAGGGCCCTGGGAGCCCCTACCAACACTACTGCTAACCCTGTGGGACTCTGACACCACTCCTGAGGTTCATGGTGGGTCGCCCTGGAGAGCTGTGTCAGATAGACTGCCAGAGAAGTACCAGACTGCCAATTGTTAAAGGGAAGTCTGCGGGGCAGAGCCATGGGGCCACACATTTTATTTTCACTCTGGGCCCCACAAATTCTCAGGCCAGCCGGCCCCTGACCTGAGGGATACTCATATCTGGCCTGCTGATTGGACACTTTGTATAAAGTGGGTTCTCCTAGAGGCTGTCACTAAGAGGTCAATGCAACTTGGAGCTTCTCAAAGTGCCAATGAACCTATGTCCTAGGATGCTCCAAAGTGTCAAGCAGATGTGCCAATGCTTCCCTCCGAAGGCTGGGCTGGAAACCATCTCTGGGAGTATTGCGCTCCATTAACCAATTGATTGGCAGGGTTTCTCACACATAGTACAAGCGCTGGGCTTGTGCTTATGCAATTTGTGCAAAATTGATTCCATCTGGAGCAGCAGCAAAATACCAAGGGCTGGCCTTGGGGATAGTGAGAGTGGTAATAAGGGGTAAGTTAAAGTAGCATGTGAGCAGTCATAAGGGGTAGCAGTTCTGCCAAAGAGAATGACAGGGAGCATGTGGTAGCTTATCACACATTTCTGAGCATTCACAGTCAGAGATACTACATGGTAAATAATAAATACCACAGGGTTCTGTTTCTCTCCCTGTAATGTGTGAACAAGCCTCCTCATAAGTTACACTGAAGGCCATGGACCATGGTAGTAGTCTCTCCTCAAAACGTTAGCTACTGGGAAGAAGTGAGGGCTGTGCATTTTTTTTTTTTTTTTTAAATAAATCCAATAGGTTTTTAAAATAACAATTTCCCACAAAACGTCTTTTAAAAATAAAAAAGATCAAATACTATTATTATTTTTTAAAAAGTCATTTTTTTCCAGGGGCAGGGGATGATTCTGGGGAGGATCTCTATTTTTGAATGTCTAATAAAGTAAATTTCTGAAAAAATGACAATTTTTACATTTAAAAAAAATGTCAACGTGGATTTTTAAAAATGCCATCTTTAGAAATTTCTCAGTAAATCACATCGACGTATGGCAAGTTTTTTTGGGAAACCTTTCCAAAAAAATTTGACATTTTTTCCCCAGCAAACTTGTTGACTGTTTCATATTTCAAGCCTTTCCACAAAGACAATCTGAAAATTAAAAAAAAAATCAAAGCATTTTCACAATTTTGATTTTTCCAAGATGATATTTTAAGAAAAAAGTTTCAAAGCTTATTTCAACTAGCCCTAGTTTTAGTTCTGAGTCATTGCTGGATCCAACCATGTGGAGCGAGAGAGAGATACTCAGGTGCCAGGGTGAGAAGGCCATTGTTCTTGGTACAATCAAACTTTCCTCATCTGCCCAACAAGCCATTATGGATTTAGAACCTTCAGCCTCCAAGATCATGTCTTGCTAACCCATGAAATATTCCAGCATGCATCAAGCAGGAAGTCCTGCTGGCCCAGAGTTGATGATCACAGCACCAGTTAGGGACCCGAGCAGGAACGGAGGCCCTATAGCACAAGGTGCTGTGTGCTTCCTGCTGTCTTGTTGGGCAAGTGATAATATTCCTTCTTTATCCTCTTGGGATCTTTCTGGTTTGAGATGGGCCTCTTCCAAGTTAACAAACCTGCAAAGGCTGAGAAGAACCATAGGATGGTGGGAATAAAAGGGGGCCCCCCTTGGAGGGATTCACAGTGCAGGGGGGCTCCCCGGTTTGAAGCATTGAGAAGGCAGCACTTCCCCTGAGCAGGACATCCAGCTCATCCTCCCCTAGAGGGGTGTGTGAGCACGCCTCCCCAACTAGAGACGGCCTTTACAGACACTTGTGTCGGATGGAACAGGCTGTTTCTTGGGGGAAGGGTTTGAATGGACAGGGATGGGAAGAGTGAAATAGAAAAGGGAAGGTGAGGAATGAAACCTATGAGGCACCAGGACAATCTTTCCACCTGGTCTCTGGTTATGATTGCGTCCCCTTCTCTCGCCATCCAAGAAAGCCTAACATGGCCCATCACCCCCACAACTCACCCACCGTTTGTCATTTAGGAAAGGAATTCATAACTTTAAGGCCAGAAGGATTATTAGGGGCATTGAGTGATCTCAAGGGAGACTGGTCGGGAGGACAGTCAGGAGACGCTTCAGAAGAAGACTTCAGACTCCTTGTAAATAAGGATATAAGGAGAGGAGAATTTATTAGTAAACTCCTCTTAGGGTTACCATACCTCCCCTTTAAAAGAGGGTGTTTATGAAAAATACATGTTGCAGCCCGGCAGTGTATACTTTTCATAAGCATCCTCTTTTAAAGGGGAGGTATGGTAACCTTAGCTCCTACCCTATTCCCACCATGGTGAGGTCATCTAGGGCTCAATCCTGTAAGGTGCTCAGTACCCAAGATCCGTCAAAACACATGCTTAACTTTACTCTTGTGTCTTCTCCTATTGACTTTAAAGAGCATACTTGTGTGCACGTAACATTGCGCTCTTGCCAAAGTACACTTGAAGACATGGGTCTCAGAGCACTCAAACATCTAGAACCTATACACTGCTGTTGCCCTTGACAGAGCAATTCTAGTAATGTTTGACATTTGATGGGCTCTTTCTTGAAGACGCCAACTCCCATATCATGCTGCACAAGAGCAGAAACATTCTCTAACTAAAAATCAGAGGGCACCCTCTATGCTGCAGGAATGGGACACTTCTGACACTGGACAAGATTCAACCCCCAATGGCAGGAGTCTATATGGAAAAATTAATCCAGATTAACCAAAAGTGTAAATTGGATTAGGGAATCCAGATTGAGCCCTTATGTTCTTTTGGATGAAGGGGGTTGGTTTGGTTTGGTTTAACTCTGTTAAGAAGTGGGTTAAGCTAGTTGACAAACGCAGGCCTGGTTCAGCCTGCTCTGGGCCAATGCCGACCCCACACATTTGTTCCGGGCCTGCCAGATGTGGGCAAGTTTCAAACCCTGGCAGGGTGGGCGGACGGTTTGGAAACATGGGCCTGTAACGAACCTGGCACACAATCTGGTCCTGTGCGCCACAGTGGGCTGAACTGGGTGATCATGTTTGTTTACACGCCCGCCTAACTGCCCAGCCCAGTGTGTGTGTGTGGGTTCATCATGGCAGGCAGACAGCCATGGCAGTCTGTTATTGGCAGCCATGGCTACCTGTTATGGCAAGGAGGGGCCCACCGGCCGTAGTGTAGGGGGGTCCTGGACAGCCACGTCACGCCCTGACCCCCCTCCTAACTTGTCTTAGCACCCAATGTACTCTTGATCTGAAATAACATCCACATGGGCCTTTAATACAGAAAAATTAATTTGGATCAATTCTCTGTGTAGCTGGACCCTCCAGCTGAGGAGCTTGGGTCTGGATTCAAACTTTGCATCTTGGGTCTAAGTCTCCCATGATTGCGAAAGACAGGAACCTTGGAGTTATGTCCCTGACTCCATCTTTCAGGACAGCTATATGTAGAAACCAAGTGTGCAGGAGTTCTTTGGTGGCTAATGTAGTGTTTGTAGACCTACTGAGATTAACAGTGACCGTTATAATAACTAAAAAAGACTGAAAGGGGCAGGGAGAGCAGTGACTCACTTCCCCATTGTCCTGTGTCAGCCTTGGCACCAGTGCAAAGAAAGAAGATGTTAGTGAACTGAGGAGCACCAGCAAACCATTCTCCAGGCCTGAATTCTATCTCCATGGCAACCTTCACTTCTGCTTAACCTTTCACCTCCAGACTCTCACCATTGCTTCCTCTTTCCCAGTGACTAGTCTGAAATGGAGTGACCAGCAGGATGAACTGCTCAGAGAATTACTATCCCTGGGATGTGTTGTCCAAGTAGGGACTGATGGGCAAAGCCTGCAGAGTGATTAAAGCAAGGACATCATGACGTCGTTGACCCTACCTGCTCCATGACGGACTCCCTTTGAGGACCAAGGAACCAGCAGAGGGCAGCACTGTACTGATAGATAAGGCATTGCACTATGGGCAAGGGTTGGCATTTTGTGGGCTCTGGTTGACCCTGCTGTTGGGAGTGAATCAGTTTTGGCAACAATGGGGATGGTAAAGTGGAGGGGGAGGAGTTGGGCCTTTCTGGCATGAACGTCCCTCCTGGAAAGTCATTAACAGTCGCCTTGGTTTGTGCTGGCTTTGAAGTGGGACAGAAGGGGCTAAGCTACTTCATGTACTTCCCACCCCCTCCAGGATAGCCCTAACCCTAACTCAGAACTCCCTTGTGCCATATGCTACGCAATGCTACTCCAGGTGCTTGAGGGTCCAACCCAATGGAAGGGGCATGTCAGGCATTGACCCACACGTGAGCCCAGCTAGGCAGCCTGGCCCTCAAGCTGCCAACACTCCGGCCATCTCCAGTTCATTCTGTGGTGTGGTAGCCAAGGTGTCTGTCATACTTGGACAATAGGTCTTGGTCCGAGATCTTCCCAGCTGACCAAAGGGGGAAGGTGGTGGTTACCCAGAGCAGGTAAAATAAAAGCCTCTGAGTGATGCTCATGAATTGCCCAGATGAAGAGACAGAACAACCTTGCCACTCACTGAGGAGACTCATGGGTGCTTCCTCACCAAGGATGTTCTCTCAGGGTGGAGACAAAGACCTGTTCTGTGCTGTTACCAGGTGAGGATGTGGGGATGGAGGTGAGTGGGGGTTGTACATTCATTAGCAATGGCCCCTCTGAGGATCTCCTTTGGGAACTATCAAGCATGTTACTTTTTCTCCTAAGGCAAGATGGCGGGTTTTATGCTCTCCTGTCTCATTGGCAGGTTCCATTGCCTCTAAATCTGATGTATCTCAGCCCAGGATCAACCCCCTGCATTTTGGGCTAGGATCTCCACATGAAGAGCAGGTCCATTTCTACACATAGTTTAACAAGAGGGAGAAGCCCAAACTGGAATCAACCTAGCAGATCCCAAATCCCACCAGGCCAACCGTGGCCATTTCCAAAAAGAAAATGACACAGCTAAATGGCAGGGCTCCCCAGGGTGCTGGAACAATTTTTTCTGACCCTGTTTCTCCAGTTTTGCTCCTGGGAGTATCTAGCCAACCTGGCAGCTCTTGTTCGGGTGGTGGAAGGTAGAGGGAATGTAGCTAGCAATTTGTACCTTCTGCTAGCCTTCCATGGTCAATGGATATGCCGGCTGCTGTCCCAGTCTCCATGCTTGATGGCAGAAGGCTTTGTTGTAAAGAAGGGAATGGTGTAGTGTGGTTCTGTGCTTGGGGGCGAGGAGGGGAAAATGCTGGGTGGGGAAGGGGTGGGCTTGGTTTTGCTGCCGATACGGGGTGTCTTGAGGAGACAGGAAAGCTCTTGCTGGTGGGGACCCAGCGGTGGTTGTGTGGAGTTTCTGCTTTTGTCCCTTCAGTTATATTTATAGATGAGACATATATATAGGCCTAGGAACCATGGATGCAGGGATGGGGATGAGCTGGGATTGGTGACGGGAACCCGAGCCTGCAGGACAACAAGGAAAGCTCCCACGGAAGGAATGAGTCCTTTGGGACTGTGAAGCCCAGCGTGGAGCAGGGATAGGAGTTAGGGGGGTGGGGTGGGACTACAAGCCATGGGACAGAGAGGAGGGGGTAAGGGGCTGGAGCAGAGCAGCAGGGGTGACAGAGGTGGCTCGGAGGCAGGCGTGGACCCCGGAAAGACCTGCCGGGAGCAATGGGTGGCAGGACAGACCCTGGTTTGCGTGTCCATTTGCCGTTGGATCCATGGATTATAGGAGATTTTTTTTAAAAACCGAGAGACTGCGCTGGGGCTCGGAGCCGCCCCTAGGGGGCAGCCCCTCCTGTGGATCACAGTGCGCTGAGTACTCTCTATGTACAATACAGTTAGAAAAGCCGATCCCCAGTCCCCACCCGGGCCCTCACAGTCTGGTCTGGGCCTCAGGGATGTAGATCTCGATGCTATCTGCGCTCTCGGTGGCTGAGTTCTGGCGGAAGGAGGCAGCACGCTTGGCTGCCAGGAGCCTCTTTCGGGCCTCCTGTCTCTGCCGGTCAACTGAGTCCAGGGAGCGGTCCTTCACCGGGTGCACCTTGGAGCGTGGGGGCTTCTTTGGTATTGGGGGAGGCACCTTCTTCTCCTCCTGCAGAGACACAGACAAGAGTTTATTATAGGGGCTGTGACGGTAGGACAAGATGGTTGGTTTTAGGATGGAGGATAGTCATGTATTTACATGTGTGTATGTGCATTATGTGAGTGTGCAGATTTGTGTGTGTGTGTGTGTGTGTATGCATGCAGATCTCACTGTATATGTGTAGGTTTATCTGTGACTGCACGTTTGTTTGTGTGTCTGTGTACAGATCTCACTGTATCTATCTATGTGAGCATGCAGGTGTGTGTGTGCGTGCGCGCGCACGCACGTGTCCATCCCATTGTATATGCACACATTCATCTGTGTGAGTATGCGGATGTGTGTGCAAATCTCACTGCGTGTGTACACACATTAGTGTGAGCGTGCAGGTTTGTGTGCATGCATGTCTGTGGAGATTTCAATGTGTGTACATGTACAGGTTTGTGTGTGTACAGATCTCACTGTATGCATATTCATCTATGTGAGTGTGCAGGTGTGTGTGTGCACAGCCCACTGCATGTATGTACATACATCAATGTGCGTATGCACATGTGTGTGTGTCTCGCTTTATGTATGTATGTATATCTGTGTGTGCACACCAATCTGTGAAGGTATGTGTATGTACGCATGCAGATTTTGCTGTGTGTATGTGCATCAGTGTGTGTACAGATCTCACTGTATGTGCAACTGTGTGTGCACGCACACAGATGTGTGTGTGTGCGTGTACTTGTACAGATTTGTAAGGCAGTGTTGTGTGCATGCAGATCTTGTATGTATGGATGCAAATTTGGGTGTGCATACATTTGAGCTTATAGAAGAAAACTAGATGCATATGTGCACATTTAGCTTTATGCGTGCAGTTTTATGAGCATGTGAGGGCATGTGTATATGTGTGCTTGTGCTGTGTATTTGTGTGCACACACGCAACTATGTGAGCCTGCAGATTTGTGCGTGTGTGTATATCTCTAAGCATGTGGGAGTGTATGTGTTAGCGAATGTGGCCGGTACATCTGCTCCTTTGAAGATAACAACAAACGAGGCAGCTCCCCAGCTGAGCCTGATCTCCTCCTCCGAGAAAGTCGGCTCCGTTTGTTTGGATGCTTGTTTTCCTTTAAGTGCTGGCTAAAAGTGCCCAATTATTTTACCAGGCCCAGCTGCAGCTCAGGAAGCCACAGAAATGTTGATGGAGCGAGAAAGAGGTCCCTGTGATCCTCTCTCTCTCTCTCTCTCCCCATCCCCTCTGCCCACCCATCCTTTATACCCATGAAATCCATGAGATGCAGTCTAGGGAGAAGAGGAGGAACGGCAGCTCACAGTTGAGGCTGCCGTACTCTCGCTAGCTCTGTCCAAGGGCTCTAAATCCATTCCGCACTGCTTCCCCTTTCTTCTAGTTAGAGACCCAGCCATACATACACGGGGTGAAGGCTGGATGGGATACAGGGTATGCTAAACAGGTATGTGTAGAGTTATCACTGCGCCTGGGGGGGCGGGGCCACAATAAAAAGGGGCAGGGCAAAGCATCTGTCATGCTCCTTTCTGATGTAAATCTCACCCCTATTGGAGCATTATGATGACACTCAACAGGGGTGGGGCAGCATCTGAAAAGGGGGGGGCAGGAAAATCTCTACGGCCGCCTGCTGCTGCCCCAGAGCCCCAATTTCTTTGCTCTTGACTTCATTGCTTATGCAGGCCAAATTCATTATGAATAATTAAGCCAAAATCAAAGGAAATTGGCTCCTAGAGCAAGCTATGTTTATATTTTGTCCAGTCCCTGTTTTCACAATCCCAGTTTGTGCCCATGCCAAAAGCTCAACACAGCTTCTCATTCCAGCCATCAGCTGCCAGTCAAACACCTACCCTGCAACTGCCCTGGAACCTTCGGGTTCTACCCTGCCCTCCATTTTGCTCCCCTGTGCCAAGGAGGGGACCATTCAGAGACAAAAATTAAGCGAACCAATCATCTCTTTTCCTCAATAGCGGAATTGCATGTCACAGTCCTATCGGTTGTAATGAGTCAGTGGTATATGCTGGGGTGTGTGGAGGGGCGGGCCCCGGCCCCTAATTCTGTGCTGCTGTGATCACAGCCATTTTCCAGAAGTTTGCATTTGTTCAAATTGAGACAGAAATTGACTCTGGCATTGCAGAATTACAGTCTGAGTGGGGAGCATTATGAGCTAGCCAATGGGATGCCAGCATTGTGGGTTAGCCAATGGGATGCTGGTACTGTTAGCAGCTGGTATATAATATATTCCCTGCGCCAGAGCTGCTGATGAGGAGCACCCCACAATCTCCCCCAGGGAGAAAAGAGCCCCTGTTGATAGATCTGCATGATATTTTTTGAGGTTTTTAAAGATATGAGATCTTCAAAATGGATGGAATGGCATTCTGGTAAATTTGTTTGCATGCAAACTTTGCCAAATCTAGTTAATCTGCATAATTGATTCTACTTGCAGTATCCAGATTTTCTGCTAAAAAAATATATATGTGGGACCCTGGAATGGTTATGGAGTTTCCACAGATCCAAGGTATTTGGAGTTTTCTGATTTTCACCCATCAGCCCTTGCTATCACATTCTTCCCCCTGACCTTGGGCTCAATGAGCTTCCACCCATTGGCTTTGAGCTGCTGGAGCTCCGCGAACTTCATGCTGACATCATCAATGGAGAGTTGCAGGAGGTCCCAGAATCCAGCCAGGTCTTGGAAGGTTGGCATTGGGAAGGCGTTGGGGTCCTGCCAAAAGTGGAAGAAGGAAAAGACTGGGTGAGTGGCTGAGGTAGGGAGGGGGTTTTCATGGGGCCAATATCCAAGACCTTCTGTTGCTCCATGGCTGATCTGGTGGTGGCATCAAACCGAGAAGAGCTGTCAGCAGAACCGTGCATTGTGTTCAAAATGCACCCCTTCCCTGGAATAAATAAAAACCAGGTTGGGTTTTCATGGGGGAAATCTGGGAAATTAAAGTTATATTTTAATTGTGATTACTCCTGCTTCCATTGTTTCTGGCCAAGGATGGATATAAACTAAATAACTGCATGGAAGAGCTCTCTAGAGGAGGGCTTCTCATACTACTTCTTTACTGTACTCGGATCAACCTGAGACCCTCAACTCCCGCAACCCCCATGTAGTTGCGACCTCCTCAACCTTTGTTTGCAAGTCCTCTGAGAGTCCACTACCCCGCAAGTCGAGAACAGATCTTGTGGCATTGTGGGAAAATTCCAAATTCCAGGGTTTACATAGCTGGGGTCAAGAGGAACATGGCATTTGCACTGTTCAGAGCTAGTGTCCCAAGCTGTCTGTGAATTTCAGCAGACATTGCGGCATCCTTTTCTTTTCTTACAAGGGATGAAACAAACGGGGCTTAAGTTGCAAGCATTTAGGTGGAGCCTTTTGAGCTTGGCTTGCCAGCAGCTGGAATAGCATGAGGTGAAATCTGTTCCCTTGAACATTTTCTAGGGACCTGCTCTCCCACCAGTAAGAGGGTGCCACAACTCCAGGAAGCCCAGTGGATAGGTACAATGCACTCACCATGTTCTGCTGACAGAGTCGGTAAAACTGTTGCACTTTCTGTGACATCAGGAGCTGGGCACTGCCCACCGCACTGCGGATCTTCTCCAGGACTGGCAAGGCACACGGAGAAAAGCCAGGGTCAAGTGAGGAAGTCAGAAGTACCTGCCATCCCAACCCCCAGCTGCATGGCCCACCAACAACTGACTGCATTATTAAAGGGCCCAGCTGTGCATGGAACACTTTCCCCATATGCTGTAGCTAGACCTAGGTTGCCACTTCTCTGGGTTTTGCCTGGAGACTCCTGGCTCTGGGGAAAGACCCAATTTCCCCAGATCAGCCAAGGGTGCCCCCAGTAACCCAATAAAATTGGGACTTTCAGGAGAGGCAGGGGGCAGCCATGACGGAATTTCCTTCCCCCTTCCTGAAATGACTCTGGAGCATTGAGAGTCATGCTGCGTAAGGGGTGAGGTTACACTAGAAAGGGGCATGACAGCTGCCTTGCCCTGCCCTTCCTGTTATGCACCGCCCCCCGCTGGTGAAAGCCTGGAGGAGCTGGGAACCCTAGCCAGACTTTCCAAGTGGAAGAGCCCAAAGACTGTTGTGTCTCCTGCTGGATGTATGGGGACATTGCTTCGCATGCCCCACACCCACAGTGACACCTACAGCAAGATAGACAGAATGGAGCACAGGTATAGGGTGGGGAGGTAGACATAGAGCTAGGTTCACTTGAATCATTGGAAACTACAGGTTAGAGCCCTTGGGGAATTTCTTTTAGAGAACAAACTTGCACTGGTCCAATGTGTGGGTTGCATGTAGCCCCAAACATTTGACTTCAGCTAGGTTGCACCTCCTTACACCAGAGCTAAATCTGGGCATATGGTGCTAGGCTCCTCTCCCTCTTTTTTATTCAAGATGGCAGGTGGAGCTGTTGCTCTGGGAGCTAAACTAGGATCATGGGCAGTTTGGCTGGATAAGTAGGGTTGCCACCTATACAAAATTTTAAGGAGCATGATAAATACATGTTGCAGGGCCTGCATTGCCACCTAAGGCACCAATGCAGGACCTACAACATGTATTTTTCATAAGTGTTCCTTAAAAATGTGCATAGGTGGCACCCCTACAGGTAAGAACTCTGCAAGGGGCAGGGGGTAGAACTGAAACAGGCAGTGGATTTAGTATTTGTGGGTATTATTCACATTTTTGGGTATCCCTTTGGCTACCGAACACTACCCACAACTGAAAATGGGTATTCACATATACTCAAATGTGTATGGGTATACACATATTCACTTTTTTGGGTATTCCATTTTATTTTTGGCAATTGCGCATATGCAAGAGTGCCAACATGACAACTGAAATACCAGAAATGACCAAAATACTGAGAGAACCAAACTGAAAGCCTGAACACACAAAAATACACACACAAATTGAAATGGCTACCCGATGGACTAGTTAGTGCAGATTTGAGGGGCTGACTTGTTTTGTCTCCACTTGAGGGCATTGTGGCCTGGAGATGGGGGATGCACCAGTTTGGGATGTAGTGGCAGTTGCCTGGTATAAGGAGAATGAAGGGCAAAGCTGAGGACCAGGCTGCCAAGTGCCCTTCCTCAGAGCCAGTTTTCTAGATAAGAAATGCTGAGTGAGGAGGAGGTGGCTAATGAACTGCTGTGTTCAGCAATGACAGAAATTTCCAAATTTTTCATGAAGTATCTTTTGAGCAAAAAATCTATACTTTTTCTTTAATGTCACAGACATTCTGTGCCAGCTGGGTTGAAAACAAAATATTCAATTTCTGATACGTTTGAGACTTTCAGCTTTTGTTTTTAAATTGGTGGTGAAATTTCATGATAAAATGCTGAAACGCTTCAAATGCAATTTTTCATGTGGGTGAGAAAATTTCCAAATTTGGATATTCCTCTCTTTCCCATCGTAGACATTGTGGGAAAAGAAATGTCAAAGTAACTGTAACATCAAAATACCCAATTTTTGAAACCTTTGTGTGGAATTTACAAATGCGTCAAAATGCTAGTGAAGTTATGTGGATTGAGACAGAATTCCCATTTGTGCCAAAATTTCCATTTTGGCTAAAATTTTTGAATTGCAGGCTGTGCCAAAAACAAAACATTAAAAAACGTGACTAGAAAAGGACAACATTTCCAAATTCAGGCATGAGCTTTTGGATCCCCCCCCCCCCCAAAACGCTAAAGAAATTTCATGATAAAAATCTATGACTGAGTTCTTTTCCCTCAGAGTTTTGTTTTGTGGGAGGATTTCTCCCCAAATCGGATTGTAACTCAGTGGCCCAGACAAGACTCACTCTCCTCTGGCAGGTCGTAGTCCTCGGCCTCTCGCTCCATCTGCTGACACCAGCCCTCCATCTTTTCCACCTCAGCCTGCAGTAATTTGATGAACCACTCTCCATCCCGGTGGCAGGGTGAGGCCCGGCCAGAGTCAGGCAGGCTGCGTGAGCCCCTGTCCATCCAGGAGTCTTGGTGCGGCACCTCCACGGTGTCATATTGCATCTGGTAATCCTCTCGGTAGGCCCACTGGCCTTGCGTGTGCACTGTCTTGTATACAGCATACTGCCGTGTGGACTCTGGCTCGGATGAATGCCGCTGGAAGGGGCGCCCAAACTGCAGGGCCTTGTCCTCTGTGGCCACTGCCAGCCCCGCCAGTCCCTCTAGCTCTAAGTCAGCTTGCACACCAGCGGTCACGCTGTTTGAACGCTTGAATCGTGCCCTCCTACGACAGGGGGGAGAAGGGGTTAGTGCAGATGGATGCCTTTTCTCTGAGAGGTGAGAGCTTAGGCAGCACATGACTATATTATAGATTTCGGGAGGGGGGATCTATAGGCTGCCCCTGAAAGCCTACTCCAAAGTCCTACCCTAAGACTTCAGACGTCTCACCCATATAATTATCTGGAAGCACAACACACATCGCCCTGGGGGTGGGGAGATAGCTGTAGTGCTCAGAAGGCTGCACTCTGACAAGAGGGCTCTCGGCAGAGTTGGAGACTTGTTGACGCATCCCGAATGAGACAAGACAAGCATGAGTTGGGTTTAAAATTTCTGCACTCTTTAATCAAATCAGGATTAGGTGGGGAAATGGCCTAATGTGATTTGGGTCCAGTACAAGAAGTCTCCGCACGTTAAACGTGATCACAGGGGGCTGGCTCGATATACCCTCGAGCGCCTGCCCCCACTTATGCTGATGCCCTTTGTATGAGGGGGACAAGGTTTTTGCCAGACCTGAGTAAGGAGGAAGGTGCCAGCAGGCTGGGGACCGTACCTGTCCCTTACTGCCCTCCCGGGACACCCCTCCCAGGGAGGCTACCCCACCACTTGCCATACCCTGCTTTTGCAGTAGGTGTCGTGTTCCCATCTCTTAAGGAGATGACTCATCTTCAATCTAAGTTCTATACTAGCCTATGCCAACAGTACTGGTCCCCTGCAAAGAGTGCGACAAATGTAACATCATAGCAAACACCCCCTTTGCCTAAATCACAGGAGGAAACCAAATCAATCTAAATACCCTACACTGTGAGGAAGGGAAAAACAGAATTCTGGGCCCAAATTGGGGTTCCCAGAAAAATTCCTTCCTGGCCCCAGAAAAGGCGACTGGGTCAACCCACAGAGTTTTGGGAAGGGTGGGGCTGCTTGCTGGAGCTCCTGCCTGAAACTGGGGGAGGAGCAGATGCTTGGCGCCAAACTAAAGGGGTGGAGTTTCACTCAACAACAGTGCTTTTGCACCATACAGCAAGGGCTGCCCCAGCAACCCTCGCCGGGTTCCTCCTTTTCCCGCTGCTGTGGCTGATGCGTCCCACTTCGGGGCACTTTGCTGCAAGTGGGTTTTGCCCCGCACATGATTTGCCCCATTCTTTAAGGGGGAGCGTGACAAGGGGCCCACTCGCTGCTACCACTGGAGCATGCGGAGGGCTATTGGAGAGACTCTAGGGCTGGGATATAGTAGGGAGGCTGCGACTGAGGGGAATAGAGCTGTATGTATGGGAGGGAGACTCAGTGCTGTGATAGGAAGAGGCATGGCTCAGGACTGAGGGGTATCAGCAGAGTGGTGTATAGGAGGGACTGGGAGGCCAGCACTGGGGCAGCAGAGGAGCTGTGCTTTAAGACTGAGGGGCACTGGCAGAGCTGTGATGATGAAGGGGGCAGGGGGTGACCAAGGCTAGAATGGCCGGATGCTGCAGATTTGGACTGAGGGGCATTGGTGCAGTTGTGTATGGGGAGAGCCCAGGGCTGGGACAGCAGTGGGACTGTGGGCCCATGGTTATTGGCAGTGCTGCATGTGTCCATTGGAAGGGGGAGCCCAGGGCTGGGATAATGGGGGTCTGGGGGGGAAGGGTCTCTCTGTGCGTGGGGGATCACGGGGTTGGGATAGCAAAGGGCATCAGCAGAGCTGTGTGGCTGACACACAGAGTAGGGACCAGGCCGGCTCTCATTCTAGTGTGCCAGGGAGGTGGAAGGAAGCTCACAATCTGTTTCTCTGCCACATTGTCCATGGGGACAGCCAGAGAACAGCCGCTTCCTCATGTTCCTTCATTGAAATGCCTCCTCTGCCGCTTGTGCTCGCTGGCCCGTTTCTATGGTAACCATTGCTGGATGGATGCTGAAGGGCCAGGGAGAATGACGTGCGCTCGAGACCCTCATTAAGCCAAGAGAAGAAACATCCGTAGCATTCACCTCACATGCTCAGTGATCAGGGCTGGGGGGCAGAAGTAGGGGCACAGTGATAGGGCTGCCCCTGTGTCCTGGATAAGTTTTAGGGTACCTGGACGGCAGCGAAACAGACTTTCCTCTGCCTGGGATGGCTCCCAGCAGAGTCATACAGAGACTTGGGAGAAACCTGGAGAGGTGGCATCCCTGAGTCCATGAGTTTTGACCTAGTCTCCAGGCTCCAAGTAAAGTTCTGTTTTCTTTGAGTCAGCCAGGGACACCCCAAGTAACCCAGAGATATCGGGGCTTCCAGTAGTGGCAGAGGGTGGCCACGTCAGGAAAGGAGCAGGCCATAGGGACTTCCCTGCCCCCTTTCTGATTTAGCTGTCTCTCTGGATTATCATGATGCTCTGTAATGGGTGGGGTTATGTCAGAGAAGGGCATGACCGTTCCTTTGCCCCGCTTTACCAACATGGCCCCGCCCACTGCAGAGCATCAATGCTCCATAAGGGACAGGATAACGTCAGAAAGAAGCGTGACAACCTCTCTGCCCCTCCCCTGCTGACGTGGCCCCACTCCCTCTGGGTAAAAGCCTGGGGAAAGGTAGAACCCTAACAGAGATTCTGAGGCACACTGGGTTTGATGCAAATGCTGCCTTCAGTGCACATCCCCAGGGGAGTCATCTGGATCCTGCTTGGTGCCTGTGGTTTTGTAGCCAAACATCTGAGCTGTGTCAGAACGGTACAACCCACCCAGCCTCACCCAGTGCCAGGCCCTAGGAATGATGGATCCAGTCAGAAACCGAGCCTCTGTCTGGGTCAATCCCAGAACCATCTCCTGCTCGGAGTTAGAGCCCAGGCTTCACAAATCGTTGATCCTCAGGCACCAAACCCAGTGTTCTGGTTACTAAGTGTTGGCTGTGAAGGGCAAGTCGTGTGCTGTCAGAAGGGAAGCTGGACAGCTCGGAAATCCCATTAACATAGCCCATAGGCTGCGAGGCACCTTGTGATGGCTGCACGGAAAGGGGGGTTGTTAAGGGACATATACTGTGTAGGGAGAGCCAGCGAATCTGCAGGGTGGTAAGAGGATAATAGACCTGGCTTGGGTGAAACCCATGCAGAGAATATAAATGGCTTTGAGCTGAGGTGTTGTGTGAAATGAGCTTGGTAGGTTGCAGCAGATTCTCCTGTATGAGCCTTGCTCTCTGAATCTCCCATCATACACTCCTGCCTCTGAATGCCCATGACACTGGTGCTTCCTGGGTACTGAAGCAAAGGTGGGGGAGGGGAGTGTAGTCTGAAGGGGACTGAGAAGCCAGAACTGCACCGCCGAGCAGAGCCAGAGAACCCAAAGCGTCCTGAAGGTTAAACCTCTGCATATGGGAATTGTCCAAACCACAGAACAGCAGCTCCCTCAGCAGAGAGGCCAAGGGCTTTAGCCATGAGCCTTAGCACAGAAGTGCCGGGATGTGTTGTGTGGGGAAGATTCGACTGCTACTGTCTGGCCAGGACTGGCCTGGGACACTCGGCCAGGGTGACGGCCTTGATACCATGGCCATGAGAGCAGCGCCCGCATTGCCTTCTTCTCCTCAGCTGCCTGGCACAGCCATGCTATTGCCATTCTGCCTCCCCCAGGCTCTTCGCGGCCCTGAGCTCTTACAGCACCTCACCCTTGCCCCATGAGGGGCGCTGTAGAGAGCGGTATGCTGCTGCCTGGCTCCGTGCATTGGGCTGCTCCAGATGGGCTGAGTGGGGTCAAGGGGCTGGAGGCCTCTGGTCTCCTCGGTAGTCACAGCACTGTCTAACCCCTAGGGTCCCAGCTCTGCAGCACAACAGTAGCAGTCTGCCTCCAGGTAGAAGCAGTACCCCATATCCTTCCGAGCCCTAGAGAAGTGGGGGTGTCATACACAGCTTGAGGATAAGAGCTGGGAAGGGCTCCTTGGACAGACTTTGTGGGAAGGCAGCCACCAGATTTATTGGGTCCCAGGCAACCAAATAGTTCGGGCTGTCTGTACCCCTATTGCTTTGGGAGCTAGTAAGGAAGCACGGCTGTGTTTGGCAGCCGACATCAGCTGCTCAGGGGTTCTGCGAGTCTCCTGTTCTTGGGATGCTCTGGTGGAGAGTGGTGCTATGAATATTTATTTCTGTGTGTGAAGGCAATTGCATGCATGTGGTGGCTTGCTTAAGCTGTGGTCCTGGAGGGACAGGAGTGCTAAGAGGCGTGATTAACCAGCCGTACCTTTTGTCTTCTTCCACTTGCACCCCAATGGAGTGGAATTCCCGCCGGCTCCTGTTTTCTGTGTCGGAATCGGATATGGTCTCCACCTGTGGAGGGGATCAGAGAGAGAGAGGCAGGGGAACAGGGAAGGAACTTGGTAGGGCCTTGGGCACAACAGGCTCATTGCTTTTTAAATTCCCTGCAACAGATGCAGCAGGGAGCTCGGAGAAACCAAGAAGCATAGGCGAAAGTGATCAAGGGCTGGCGAGTCTGGGCTTTTCCCAATGAATACCAAGTCGAGTTCAAAGGCACAGCCTTTACTGCCAAGGGATCCAGCAGCTGAGGTCACTCAGACCCCCATGAATGAGATTAACTGTCACCTCTGCTCCTTGGGCGGAATGAAAATAGACTCCTAGCAGCACCCAGGCCTATTCAGAAGTTGCCCCAGGCTCTGGGACCAGAGAGGGGACACCCTGGGCTCCATACCCCTTTCTGTTAGGGTTGTGTCCTTGACATGTTTGGGGAACCAGCCCTGCTAGTGAGAGACTCGGAGTAGGGGGCCTGCAACCTGATCGGAGCCCAACAGGTGCTCTGTCTTCTCAAGCCCCCACCCCCCTCAGCTGCGGGAGTCCCTGTTCCCTACAAAGCACTGTGGAGAATGACCGTTTATTTCCCCCCCGACTTTGAGTAAAAAAAGACATAATGGTGGACCGCTGTGGCCCAGGATTCACCCGCTTGTCTGTTCCTGTGCCACCTGATGTTGGCCCCAGACTGCCCTGGGGTGGGCAGATGCCTGGCCTGGGATGTGTCCTTGGGAAAATTGACAAGTTGCATCCCAGGCCAAGGACCATCCACGCGGGCCATCCCAGGCCAACGTGAGCCTGCATGTTTTGTTTGTTTGGTGCTCCTCCCTGACCCGGGGTGCGATGGCTGCAGATTCCTGCCCTGGGCCGGGCTGGGCAGCCACCCCGCTGCCTGCACGTTTTGTTCTTACCCATAGTCTCGCCTCTTTTGTGATGTAGCCTGGGCCCTTATGGAATGCTGCAATGTCACGACACTCTGTGGGAGCAGAGCGGCCCAGTCACATCAGGCTTCAGTTCAGAAAAGCCTGGCTGCATTGGGCCTGGTCTCACATTGGGCCCAATGCAGCTAGGCTCTAGCTCAGAGGCCTTGCTGCCTGTCCACTTCTGTGCTCTGCCCCCTGCTATTGCCCCAACCAATCAAGATGTTGGTGTCCTTACTCCCCCCCTTCCTGGATCTTGACCAATCAGGATGTGGCAGAGGGCTGATCACAGGCTGAGCCCTGCGCGTACCCAATGGCGGAGGTCAGCTTAGGCTTGCTCTACCAGCACGCAGAGGGAGTGAGACCGAGGTGTCTGGCATGACACACCCCCTTGCCATGTCCCTTTCCAAAGTGGCCGTACCCCTTTCCAAGCGGCATGATGTTGTGCCTCTTAGAAAAGGGCATGATCAGCTCAGGCTCAGGGTGGCTCATATTTCAACTTATTAACATTACCATTAACATTAAACTAATGAACTCAACTAGTAGTCAGCCTAGTCCTAGTAGCCAAACTCTTAGAGATGGGTGGACAAGAAGAGTTCTGATTGGCTAGAGGTCTTGGCGAAAGCCCCACCATCCTTTCATCTCTCCTTTCCATTGGAGGAGAAGGCTGCCAACCAGAGGAAGAGTCTGCTGAGGAGATGAAAGCACATTGCAGACCCAGTCTGGATGGAAACCAGAAAGACTTTGGTCATGGAGCAGTAGGGATGTGCAGATTTTTTTTGTTTTTTTAATTACTAAAATGAACGATGGCCTGTTTGCTTTAGTAATTAAAATACAAAAATGACAGGTCATGGTGATGAAAACGGACAAAAACGAAGGAAAGAAGCATCAGTTTTTGTTACTAAAATAAAAATTAAAAATCACCACGCATGAGTGAATGGTCGCTGTAGCCGTTTCGCACAGCCACACCCTTTCCCCAAATGGCGCCAGCAGTATCAGCGCCATTTGGGAAAAGGGCAGCCATTCTGCATATACATAAACTGGCTGTCCTTTTCCAAAATGACACTGATGCTGCTGGTGCCATTTTGGAAAAGGGATGCCCGTGCGCAGAACGATCCAGTTGACATTTTGCATATATGCAGTGATTTAATTTTTTAATAAAAGGAAATGAAAAATGAATGAAAACGGTAGAAGGGAGTCACAAAACACCCTGAAAAACAAACAAGATTTTAGAAACAAAAATGGTAACGAAAATGAACGAATGTGCCTGCTGCACATCCCTATGGAGCAGTATTTGGGAACCACTGGCTCAAAGCATGGAGTGTCAGTGCTGTAGTGTAGAAAGCCCCTTGGTAGGCAATATTGTCACCTGGATCAATGTAGACTTGGGCCAGTATATTCTAATGTTCCAGGGTTCTGGGGGAAAATACCACCTACCTGAACCCCGATGGATGGGCGCCATTTCCTCTGCCGTGCCAGACTCCTTAGCTCTTCCCTTCCTGGAATGGCCTTGATAATGAGAGTGGAGGGTTTGGGAGAAGCCCTGGGCTGGACAGAAGGCAGGTCCAAGGACATGGCAGTGATCTTGGTGCTCTCCAAGCTCTCGGTGGAGTTGCAGCGAGTGGCAGCCTCTTTGGACCATGAGGGACTCCTGGTTACTTCACTAGGCAGGTAGCTCTCATGCGTGGACTCGGTGCTGCTCTGTGCTGTGACAGAGATGAGGGGCTTGGCTTTGATTCCTGAAGGGATGGGAGGCGGAGCTTTCCTGTAGCTAAAAGCTGTGGGGGGGGGGGGGGGGGGGGAAAGAGAAACACATTCTCATCGCCCATCGTGACTGTCAGCAGCAGCAACAACAATGGCAGCAAAGTAAGGTGCGATGGATTTCATCATTTCCTTGAGAAAGCTACTCAAAATATAACATTTATGGGGTGAGCTTCTGTCAGGAATTGGGCACAAGCTTCTGAGCTTCAGAGATGTCCTCTTTAGGGATGAAAAGAAAGTAAAGACGATGTCCATGAAGCTTGTAAGTCGAGCTGAAATTAATATTTGCAGACTATTGATATTCTAAATTTGACAAATTTGCTCATTTTGATTTGGCTCCAGTGACATGAATACTCGGTCCTGCTTCAGCAAGGATCTTCTTGAGTTCAGTCATTTTGATATTTTGGTTATTTGGGTTTGGTCATTTTGGTTATGTCATTTCAGCACAACAGTCAAAACAAAGTAACCAAAATAAATTAAGTATCTGAAACAAAATAACCAAAAATGGATAAGAGTGTATCTGTTTCTGTTCCGAGTAATACCTGCAAAACCAAAATCTATTATTCGTTTCAGCTCAGCTTGAAAGCTCATACACACTTATCAAGAAAAGCCAATCCAGTTAGTCAGTGCAGTCTAATGGGTAAAGTGTTGCACTTGGAGATAGGAGACCAAGATTCAAGTTCCATCTCACCCAATAACTCACTGGGTGGTTGTGGATAATTCACTATTTCTCAGTGTCAGTTCCCTGTCTGTAAAATGGGAATAATAATGGTCTACCTCCCAGGGTTGTTGTGAGGTGGAACAACGTAAAGGCTGCACAGCACTTTGAACACCAAAAGATATATTATTACTTTTCCAGACAAAATGTAGCATTGGTCTGTGGAACTCACTGTTGTGGGATGTTGCAAAGGCCAGAAAGCTATTAGGCAAATTCACAGAGGGCAGTAGCATGAGTGGCTTCTAGCTAAGATGGCCAGGGAATATTCCTAAACCTTTGACTGACAGAAGGAGTGAAGGACAGAGAAGGGATCAAATAAAGTGAAGTATTTTTTAATGCAACACATTAACTTGTGGAACTCATTGCCATGGAATGTTGTGAGTGCCAATAGCATAACTGGGAGCATAAAAGAAATATGTTTATGGAGGATCCATGGGTATTAGCCAAGAGTATTAGCCAAGGGAGTCAGGGGCATCAAATCTAGGTGTTACAGGGAATGGATTTGCCCTGCTTTTGTATACTTCCTCTGAAGCATCTGATACTGGTCCCTATCAGAGACAGGATATTGGGGAAGATAGACGATTGGCCTGGGCAGCTCTTATGTCCCTCTCATGCTGTGGGACCAATAAGGATGCTGCCTTCAAACAGTGACATCTAATTAACATTTTTGCTCCCACATTCAGGTATGTCGGACCCAGGAATAAACGTGACAGGACAACATGAGTGTTAAAAGTGCTGGCATAAAATACAGGCCCACAGAGCCTTGAAGGTTACGGGCCTGGCTTGTGAAGGACCTGCGATCCTTTGAGAGGGCCCCCCCCCCCAAAATGGGGCTCACGAAGAAGAATTCCTACGTTAGGAGGGGACCCACCCCATCATTTTTCACACGGTCCCAACTTCCTTGGGTCTGGTACTGCAGACACTATTGCAATGGATGGGGGAGGGGTCGCTAAGGGGCTTTGCCAAACCCAAGACTGCCTCTCTTGCCCAACCCCCTTGAGAGTGGTCAGGGTCTGGGTAGAGGTAGTGGGCCACTTAAAGAACTTGGGCATCATTTTTGACCATGCTCTGTCCATGAAAACATAGGTACTGGACGTGGTGCAGAAATGCTTTTTTCATCTATGCAACTGGTGTACGTTATGCCCTTATTTATCCCAGGCTGACCTTGCCACAGTGACCCATCCCCTGGTGACTATGAGGCTTGATATTTGTAATTTCCTCTTCTACGGGCTACCGGCAGGGCTTATCCATCGCTTGCAGCTTGTTCAGAATGCGGCAGTGTGGCTGCTTACTGGTTTAGACAGCTGTGGTCATATTACACCTGCCCTGCGTTCTCTGCATTGGCTGTTTGTAGAATGACGGATTGAGTTTAAGATTGTGCTGCTGGTTTTCAGGGCCCTGAACCATTTAGGCCCTGGGCTGGCTATATTCGAGACCTTCTTCTGGAGCCTCACACTGATGGGTATCTGTGCTCAGGAACCACCCGCTGTTTGGGGGTTCCGCCATCATGTCTTAAGTCGGTGGGTGATCGGGGTTTTATTGTGGCGGGCCCCTCGGTGGGAAACTTGCTCCCCCCGAATGTTTGTCTCAGTTCGTCCTCCTTATCTTTAAAAAGCACCTGAAAATGTGCTTGTTTTCTAGGTGCTTTTAGGACCCACTGCTGGCCCCCTTAATGTATTTTCTCCTCCTTATCTTTAAAAAGCACCTGAAAATGTGCTTGTTTTCTAGGTGCTTTTAGGACCCACTGCTGGCCCCCTTAATGTATTTTCTCCTCCCTTTTCCTTCCCCTATCTTACAGTTTTTGAATATTCTTTTAATTACTTGTTTTAAATTTTTAAAAATTGTTTATACTGTGCTTATATGTAAAGTGCTCCAGGTACCATATAGGCAGGGGGGATGCTATAAAAATAAAATAATTTATTTATTAATATTATTATTATTGTGGGTCGCAGCAGGGGGATGGGGTGGTACTCACAGGTGCTGGGCTTGAGGATGCTGCTGGTGAGAGGCTGCCCGGGCTGGTGGGTGGTGGTTGCCATGGTAAAGAGCGAGAGGCAGTCATCATCCTGTGAGCAGCCGGCCTGGATGGCTCTCAAGTAGCTATGGCTGCGCATCCGGAAGCATCCGGGCAGGTCCAAGGCCTCCACGGCCTGAGACTCCACCTCGCCGAAGACTGACTCACACACTGCCTCAAACTGGTGGTTGAGCTCGTCATTGATCTGGATGGGGAGACAATTAGGGATGAAGAAGGGAACAGGGGGCTCTGAGGGGACCCGTTGTAGTTCCCTCAAGGACTCATTTCTGGCAATGGGGCACCACAGAATCTGCAGGGAAGCAACTACCCTAGCCTCTGAGGCCTTTACAGGGATTCTAAAGTTGCCTTGCTTTGGGGGCCTTCCCTCTCTAGTTACCCAGCTTCCTTGATGGCTTCACCTAGGCCTGGGATCAATTACTCTGTCAGGAGTAAAAACAAGGGGGGTGGGGCGCAGAGTCCCTAAATCTTATCCACCACCCAACCTTTGCTTTTCCAGTAAAGCTTGTCCAGCCAGTACAGGAAATACTAGGATGTTGGAAAACAGGATCTCTTTTAACACACCACAGTTACTAGATGGCTGAAGGGAGAGCTATTTCAGCACTAAGTAGTTGGTTTGAATCCAACCTAAGTCAGAAATGAGAACCAAGTCCATTCCCATCTGATGCTTCTGTGTGGCCCATTTGAGAGGTTCTGGTGGGACATCAGAGACACTCTGGGTGTTAACAGACATAACATGGGCCTGGTTCAACCTGCTTTGGCCCAACTGGGCCAGCGTTATGATAGTATGTTTGTTCTGGAGTAACGGCCTCAGATGTGGGCCTGGTTCAAAGCCTGGCAGGGGTAGCAGCCAGGCTGGAAATGTGGGCTTGGAAAGATGCGGGCCCACAGTCCTGTCACAGCAGCTGCCCAGCTGGGCCAAAGCGGGTGGAGCCGGGCGGGAACGTCTGTTTCCGGCCCCATCCTGGCCCAGGGGGGGGGGGGGTGCCCATCATGATGGGGAGCAGGGTGATGGTGGCAGCACAGGGGCATGGCCAGGCAGTCGCACGTTGCTCCCTGCTGGGTCTGGCTGCGGTGATGTGTTCCCACAGCCAGAGCTAACTCAGTCGCGTATAGCCCTTCACACCCCAGTCGCAGCGGGATGACGGTGGTCACATCACCTCTGTTAACAGCCTCTCACACCAGAGTTGGGGGCTTTTAGGGGCAGCCTCCCCAGAGAAATGAAGGCTGAATGGGCCATAGAGTGTAGGATTGCCTTTCTTATACCCTAGGATTAAGTCCCATTGGCAGGAGTTTCCTCTGCCTTAATATTTAAATCTTGCAGCCTTTAATGCAGTGGTTCCTAGGCCCTGGTCCAGATGGTCATGATAAGTGGTTGGCAGCTGCTCTATGACTCCTGTAAGTTGGCTCTGGTCATTCCTAAGGCCCATGCACGTCCCCTGGAAACAGCCATGACACCAGCAGGAACTGAAGCCATGTTTCAGGCACTGGGCCTTGAACCAGCAGCACCGCCCAGGTTTCAGGACTGTGGCTAGCTTCCTGGCACCGTTGCTGTGTCTTTGCTTAGGCCACACCCCCAAGCCTTCTGATTAGTATCTTGCTGGGATATAAGGCTGCTGAGTTACCACAGAAAGCCGGATGGAACAATGTGATCATCAGGGCTGGCCTTACTACAAGCCGACGTGGGTGGCTGCCTCAGGCCCCGCTCTTCCTGAGGGCCCCGCATTTCACCAGGATAGGTTGTGGGGGCACCACTCCCTCTCAGTGGGGCCCCAAACATGACCACCTTCAGGGCACCGCAGAGGTTGCCCCCAAGGGGGAGGGGCCACCAGCGCCCCCACATTTTATCTTCGCCCTGGGCCCCGCAAATCCTAAGACCAGCCCTGGTGATCATTTCCTATTAGAGTCTGTCCTGTGGCTAATTCTATTCTGTTCTGCTCTCCTGCCTCCCTGGTCCTCTTCCCAAGCCTGGTACCCACCCCTGTTCCTGACCTACCTGCCTGAAATCTAGCCCTGCTCCTGACCGTCAGGAGCAGGGCTAGATTCCAGGCAGGTAGGTCAGGAGCAGGGGTGGGACCTGACCTCCTTGCCTGGCCTGGATTCAGCCCTGCTACTGATCCTCTGTCTTGGCCCCATGCCTCCCAAGTCCTGCCCTGCTCCTGACTCCACTCTTAGGTCTTGAGCCTGACATCTGCCTAAGTCCTGGATGACCCCACCCTGACACCATGTGCTTGTGCAACCACAGTCAATCCATGATGAGCATCAACCGGGCTGCTAAAGGCCATGCTTACTAAGGGACTTGCTCAAGGTCAACAGGAATCTATGTCAGAGCAGAGACATGAACCTGCTGTTCTCTGAGCTGGTGCCAGTACTACTGGACCACCCCCTCCCTCAGGTACTGTACCCATCTCGGGGGCAAATGAAGATGCCTGAATATCAACCCACTGGAGCTAAAACGCCTGCCTAAATGGTAAAGAATGCAGGGTCACGTGTTGACAGGAGAGGGGGCTGCTCTTCTCAAAGCCCCCAGGAACAAGGTTCCTCAGAAGTGGGATTAGCAGGTGGGTGGCAAATGGGAACATGTAAATAAGCAGGACTGCATGTTCTGGTGGGAGCAGGGCAGGGAGCTCGCTGGCTATAGAGAGGAGAGGCTCTCCTGTTAGCATGCACAGAGGAATGCCCATCCAGTGCAGCAAAGTAGCTGACATGATGGAGCCCAGCTAGCATGAACAGAGGCAGCCTGCTGTCACCTCTACGGGAGGTAGAGCCTCCATGTAGCATGTGAGTGTGAGAGGATGCATGGGTAAGGAAGGGATTATGCTACCATCCCTCATGGTTTGATCTGGTGTCTCTGGGCTATGGGGGAAGCCATGATTTCTCAAAGTTAGTCAGGGGCACTTGTGGCTAGCCAGAAAGTCAAGGTTTCTGGGAAGGGTAGGGGGTAGCCATATTGGAAAGGGGGCAGGCCACAGGGTTTTTCCTATGCCCTTTCTGACCAGGGTGGCCAGGAGTCTGGGATTATCCTGGACCGCCTGGTTTTTAGGACAGCTCCAGCTGTCCGGATTGGAAGGGGAACCGGACCATTGAGGCATCCGGATTTCCCCTTCCAACCGAGTGTCTCTCTCTTACCGCCTGCTGGCTGCCCGCAGCTGCGCTCTCTGCACTTCCACCCAGAGTGGAAGTGCAGAGTGCAGCTGCGGCCTCCTGGTGGGCTTTTTTGGCTCATGCAGCTCGCATGTCGCGTATGTGCCGCCACCACCACTGCCACCACCACTGCCGCTGCCACCACGCAGCTGAGCCAGTTGATCTGGAGCGCGAACTGCTCATCTGCTCCAGACTCTCTCTCCTGTCCCGGACCCTGCAGCGACCTGCCTGGCCCTGGTTTCTCCAATCTAGTCCTGCCTGGTGGTGACACAGTGAGTGGTTTGACAATCCCCTGGCTCCCCCCCACCCCCACTCCCAGCAACTCGCACCCCTGGCTCTT
>QEPC01003729.1:1553452-1590511 GCA_003113815.1 Sphenodon punctatus
CTACTCTAAATAAATCCAAAAACAGGGGAAGGGAATCAGGGATGGAATATATAGTGGGAGGAGGGGGAGGATTCAATGGAGGGTAGGGAGAAAGAACACAGGGATGGGTAAAAAATAAAAATAACGCCTAAATCTATCTAATCTAATCTAAATAAATGATACTAGGGAGGTAAATGTGTGGGATGGGTGAAATAGGAGGAGGATGGCAATGGATTGGGAGGAACACAAACTGCTGGGAGAGGGAGACTTCTGAGCTAGCCACTGATCCTGTCAGCAGGCGTTTTCAGAAGGTGTTGGAAGGGGGGAGGGCAAGGACTTTTGTTACTTGCTGTGCCCATCTTACCACAAGCCCCATTGGCTCTGTGCAGCCTAGCCCCCCCTTCCCCCATGTCCAATCACAGACTGCGAAGCCAGTGGTCTGAGGAGAAAAGGGATGGTGATTGGGCAGGCTGGCTGCTACCCCAAGCCTCTCCACCCCTGGTGCCAGGAAGTCTGCTCCTCAGCTGCCTCCCCCTCCCTGGGCCTTCCAGTCATTTTTACCCGCCTGAACTCATCCAAACTCACCTGAATGGTACCGAACTGTTTGGACATTTTCGAGTTCAGTTCAGTCGGTTCTGTTTCGGTTCGGAAGTTCGGTTCGGTTGTCCGAACAGACCGAGTTCAGTCCGAACTCCGAACTTCCGAACTGCATTCACACATCCCTACTAGTTAGCACTTTGTCTCCCACTAGTGGTGGCACTAGGCCATGCAGTGGTTGTAGTGCTCTGTCTCTCTCTCTAGTGTTAGATCTATGCCACACAAAAGTTGTGGGTTCCTGGCCCCCTCTAGTGACCTCTCTAGACCACATAAAGTCAATGGTGCTGTGTCTACCTTTGGTGGTGGCACTAGGCCACACAGAGGTTGTGTCACTTTGTTCCCCTCTAGTGGTGGTTCTAGGATACATAGAAGCTGTGGTGCTCTTTCCTTCCCTGGTAGTAGTAGTGATGGAGATTGTGGATAGTGGTGGTGATAGAGATGGACCATACAGAGGTTAATGACAGAGGTGTAGCTAGGTTGGAATGGGCCCAGGTGCAAGAAATTGATTTGGGCCCCCCCATCACCATCCTCTCCCCTGTCCCCCCCACCCCTTTCTTTCTCCTCCCCCCCCCCAGCACTTCTCCTTCCCTCTGCTTGCTGTGCCTGAGCCCTAGCGGCTGTAGCTGTAATGCCTGCCTTATGCTGCTGCCGCCGGTGCTCGCTCCATCCTGCGCTGCCTCCCGGGTGGATCCCACATGTGCCGCGCACTGCAGGTGCTTTTGCTCAGCTCAGTCTCCACGAGACCATACCGTAACAGGATGGGATTTCTGCGCACACACACACTGCCCCAGCTTGGGTCCCAGGACAAATGTTGTTCCTTTCCTAGGATAACTACTCCCCCTGGTTAACAAGGCTGCTCCTACACTGACCTAAGGAGCTGGCTGTCTTAGGTCAGCTGACAGAAGGATCTGGAAGTCACTGGTCCAGTCTTGGACCATTAAATCATATGGGGTGAAAACAGACATGACGCTAACCACCCTTGGTGGTTATTTATGCATGTTGAAGGGCTGTATTGGTGCCCTATGCAGCCCTGAAACATGCATAAATAACCACCAAGGGTGGTTAACGTCATGTCTGTTTTCACCCATGGTCCTATGTCTCTCCTATCAGCGGCGTAGCAAAGCTATGGAGAGCTTGGGCTCATGTCCCAAATATGGGTGCCACACTGGGTGAAAACAGACATGACGCTAACCACCCTTGGTGGTCATTTATGCATGTTGCAGGGCTGCATAGGACACCAATATAGCCCTGCAACATGCATAAATAACCACCAAGGGTGGTTAGCGTCATGTCTGTTTTCAGCCTAAGGGTAAGGGGGTGGAGTCTTTCTGAATGGCAGCCCTCCTAAGGGTCCTGGCCAGCCTCGACCACCCCCCACAAAGGTTGTAGTGCCAGTGAGCCCCCTCCCCGGAATGGCGGAAACCCCATGAGAAAGGAAGTTTTAAGAGTTAGCTGGGACAGAACTCCACCCCTGCCCACTTTGAAAATTTCCTTCTTGGCAGGGCCTTTGCAAGCAGCCTGTGAGCCACTAGAAAAATTTCAGAGTGGGTGGGGGCAGAGTGCTGGTTTGCTCCCTCCCCCACCCATTCTGAAAATTTCCTAGCAGTGTTCAAGCCACTTGCAGAGACCCCACCCTCACCCCCACAGTCCAGGCTCAGCTGAGCCCCCTCGCTCTGATAACTAGGCCACTGTCTACTATATGTATTTATTTATTAATTCATTTAAATTTCCTACTCCACCCTTTCTGCCAAAGGCAGCTCAGGGTGGCTTACAACATTAAAATACAGAATACAATATAAAACATAACCCAGCAATACAAAAACATAACATCCCACAACCTTACACCACCATCCCAACCTCCTAACTCACCATTATCCCCCACAACCTCCCTCTACCCTAGCCCCCACTGCCAAACATTCTTGTAAACACTGTTTTGCAGTGAAGGTGCTTAAGCCTGGGCATAAACAGGCCTCCCAGGGGAGGGAGTTTTACAGCTGTGGAGCAGCGACCAAGACTGCCCTCCTACCTCTAAACGGGTATCTCCAGCTGACTGCAAGGGCTGTGAGGAGACATGGTAGGTCAGGTGATCTGCCAGAAAAATGCATCCCAAGCTTCTGGAATTATATCATGTGAATATACCATTTCACATATTAAGCCAGTAGGAGTTCTGGGCTAGCACTATCTTCCCCCATCAGCCTGCATCCCAAAACTAGAGACAAACGCTAACATTTGGGTCTGGGCTTCAACAGTTGAGGATCTGTTTAAGGTTAGCCCGTTCTCACAAAATCCACTCACCTGGAGCTGGTCAAGTTTGGCTTCTGTTTTTCATGAAAAAATTTCAAACCCAATGCCCCTCTAATTTTGTTTCAAAGCACTCAAACACAAAGTATTTTCATCGCTGGAAATTTCCCCCCGAGCCTGAAAAGTTTCTGGTTCCCCCAAATTTTAATTCCCTCCCCATATATTTTAGTTGCAAAAAAATGACATTTAAATTTCCCCCCCAATACATCTTGGTTGCCTAAAACAGATCAAAAACAAAAAATCCCACCTGTTTTCAGAAACCAAAATTTCAGATTTCTGTACATTTCTGCTCATTGAGAACAGAGAAAAACAAAAGCAGGAAATGGCCAGAAGGAGAAATTCTAGCATAATTTTTTTTAGCAGAGAGAGATTATTTTTTTTTTTGGGGGGGGGGGATGCTATTTTTTATGAAATAATGTTTTGTTTGCTTTGAATATCTTGATCAACTTTATCAAATCACTTCCTACCTCAGATCTTGGTTCAACAGAGCTGGGGACACAGCCTCCTCCAGTCTCCCTGTTACTAGATTCCAGACAGGAATGGGAATGCTGAGATATGCTGGGAATGCTGTTCTTCTTATTCAACCTGGATAGACCAGAAATCCCTAGAGACGTTTCCAATTCATCCCAGCCTGGAGCTTTGGCATGGGTTTTGAAGTGTGGAGGGAAACATCTAACCTTCTAGATGCTCCCTTGAGCCCTCATCATGCCCTCTAAAACTTTGTCTTGGCCATTCTTTCTAAAGCTGAAGCAACTATTTGTCAAAACAATTCCCCCCCCACTGAATTTGCCCTATTTGTTCCATAAAATGGATAATAATTGTTATTTGTTTCCATGTTTCTAGAGATCCATTTGGAATATTTTGGATATTTAGTTTATTTTGGTATTTCAGTTTGGTTACTTTTTTCAGTGCTATTATTGTGTGTACACAACTGAAACAAAGTATCTGGACTAGGGAAATGACTAGAATAACCAAACTAAAACCAAAATAAGCAAAACAAAATATTTGAATAAGCAGATATGAAAATAATGGTTCCAGTTGCAGGTATTATTCAGATAGCCTCTCAACTATAAAAATGCAAATAATATCCACCAATATAGAATCTACTACTAGTTTCAGATTTACTTCCTTCCCTTTTCTGATTCGATTCAGTCAAATTTCTGTTGGCTAAAGTACCCTAGATGAGACAAAGAGGTGGGCTTCATACTCTCCAAAGCTGGGGGTTGCATGGATGTAAGTTTGGTTCCATCCACGCCACATATCCAAACAAAGCCCAGCTGACCCAGAAAAGATAGATTACTAGGTGAAAGCCCTGTTCCCCACCTAAACCCCATTCCTGACACCCCAGAGTTCTCCGCTCCCCATGCTGGACCAACCCACATCCATTCCAGAAGGAGATTTCTCTGCCTTCCCCACCCTGCCTTCTCCTGTGGACACTGAGTCGGGAGACTAATTTAGGAACCATCAATTGAGCCTTACGGGGTTCCCACCTCACAACTCCCACAGCAGGTGAGTCCTGGCCAAATCCCACCCATACCCGGAGTGGCAGGGCCATCTGGCTGACGTCTGTCTGTCCATCCTGATGACGCCCTTACCAGGTTCCGGTGACGGGATGGCATCCCTTGGGTGATAAGGAGGAGAGCAAAGCAACTGGATGGAAGCAAGAGGCCTGAATAAACAGAACTGTCTCGTTGCCTGACGCGCAAAGGCAGCATTAGGGGGTATTTATCATACCGACCTCTCCCCTGCCAGGTCCCTGCTGGGGTAGCCAGGGCAGTGACGGGGAGCCCGACGGGAGGGACTGGGTGAATCAGGCTATCGCATCCCCCACCCCTTGCCTTGGATGAGCAATCATTTGATTGTCATTCACGGTCTCCTTCCCCCCGGGAAAAGGAGAGAAAGAAGATTTAATTAGCTTTTAATTGGAAAGGGATGACCTATAATGGAACAGTCAGCTGGCTAGGCCTGTGAGGGTTAAACACTCCATAGATGGTGGAGAGATGCTCATAGCATCCTAGTTCATGGAGGGCGATAAGGACCATGTCCGCTTTAATGCAGCAGGAGGGCAGGCACTAGGACCCCTCGTCACCAGCGAGGCAGGATCCAAAATTGACATGGGGAGGAGAAGGGGCATCCCTGGTGGTGCCTTGGTCTAGAGCCAGGCAACATGGAGAATGCCATGGCCTGAGGCTGGCACGGGTCCTGATCCCATGTTAACTAGAGCCTTAAATTCAGAGCTAGGGGCTGGCATAAGCCTGTCTCTCTGGAATTGTTTCTTCTGGTGTGTGTGTGCGTAGGTGTACACTGGTATGCATGTGTCCATGCACAGGAAGGTGTGTGTGTGTGTGTGTGTGTGTGTGTGTGTGCGTGAGATAAGCATGCTCAAGTATGAAGATGTGTGTGTGTAAATGCATTCGTGTGCACGTGTGTGTGTGTGTATACGCTCTAATCTGAATGTGGTTGTGTGACCATCAGGGCATAATTTGCAGCAGGATGTGGAAGGGATGGTTACACCCAAGGTAAGTATTGGTAGAGTCTTCAGCAAACATTCATCATCCACAGGGGAATTATCAGCTCAGTGTCTCTTTACTCCTATTCAGGCTCTATACAAAGTCTCTACTATGTTACACATACATATACAGGCTCCACGTACAGTCTCTGTATAGTCAGGCATAACCATCTGGCTTAGTCTCCCAGATCCAGGAACTATGCTCTGAGTCTGGTCTAAGGGCGAATTCACACATGCAGCAATTATCTGGATTTTTAAAAACTGGTTCTCAATAGTTCGCTGTTAACAAGTCCTGTTGCATTCACATGCATGCCATACCGATTTTAAGTACAGCGAAATAATGCATTCAGACCTTCTTGTAGTGCGTGCTTACCCGGCTGCTCAGTACGGTTCAGTTACAGGAAGTGGCCTGTGGGGAGCCAGAAGGTTGCTACTTTGTAGCAAAGTACAACTTTGCTACAACCTTTGCTACAACTTTGCAACAACCTTTGCTGCAACTTTGCAAACTTTGCAACAACCTTTGCTACAACCTTTGTAGCAAAGGTTGCTACTTTGTAGAATCAGGGAATAAAAACGGAGAGCCTGAGGCTGCTGGAAAGAAGCCCCTCGCATAGTGAGGCGCGCTGCTTCTCTCCCTGGTTTCTTTCCGGTATCCCGCTGCTGCTACTGCTGCAGCACTACGGTAGAGGCAGAGGCAGATGATTGAAAGTCCCTTGGAGGGAAGAACTTTTTTGGGGAGAAGCATGGAGGGGAAACATGGAGGGGAAGAACTTTTTTGGGGAGAAGCTGGCTGCAGCCTGCACCCAGCGAGGCAACTACAGGGCTCCAGCTGGTCTCACTGCTTCCGGTAGGGGCAGGAGTAAAACAGCGCACTTGGAAGCACGGTTGCATTCACATCAGAAAAGATTTCACACCAGTTAAAACCAGTACGATGTTGCTTTCACACTGCTGTTAAGTGCGGATTTATTGAAAACGGACAGCAAAAAGGTAGGTTTGAGTAGCTTTGAAAGTCGGATTTCTTTAGTGCGATATTGACCTCATTTAATCGAATTTATGTGTTCAGACATGCATGAAACATTCGTTTTTTAAAAAAATTCGCAAAAATCAGAACGTCTGAATCCCCCCTAAGTCTTGAGGCAGAGCTCCTTCTCCACTGCTGCCACTTCAGTAACCTCCTGCTCATTGAGCTGCAGCTCAGGCCTTCTTCCCTAGGCTGGCCCCTGCCACACCCAACTTGGCTGCGCTCCCAATTAGGTACAGTTCCCAGCTAGGCAGAGGGTCTGCAGCCCTGCTAGCACCGGCACCTGGGCCACTGCTAGCCCTTCTTAAAGGGTCAGTGGCCTTGAGGTGGTTGAGTCAGTCGCCCACATCCTATTCGAATGCCATCTATATGACGTCCCGTGCGACCACCTGTTGGTCGATTTTATCAAATGTTGCCCAGGTCGGACTCCCCTGGAGTTGCTTTGTATTTTCTTATCCGACACGGACATGCCTCGGTTGAGGGCTGTTTCAGACTTTTTGGTTCAAGCCTTTGTTTACCGCAATCGCTTCCTCAATAGTTTGCCTCTGGTGATGTGGTCCCTCTTGGGGATCAGGGGGGCAAACGAGTTGATTAGTTGATTGATATTTTTTGTCATGTGATTTAGCTTTGTATTTTATGTGCTGCTACTTATTTATGTTGTAACTGTTTGCAAGGACCAACGGTCACACAATAAAAATTAAAATGAACTGAATTGAGGGTCAGTGCCCTGCAGGGAGTCTGCCCCGTTACAGTCCTCCCCTTTTCGGAGATGGTACTACCATGGGTAGCTCCGTCTAAACCCCAACTTCTAGCAGGGTGGGGTCTGTACTCACCTCCTTAACATATACATTTCAATATCTATCCACAGTACATTTCAGTCCATCAAATACAGTCTCTTCAGTTCCCCTCGCCCTTTTAGCTGCCGTCTCTAACACCTCATTCCAGCCACCACGATTCTGGCCTCCTCCACCCCTTACTGCCAGCCCAATCCACTGGTTCATTCATTCTAAGTAGCCCCACTGGGCTGTACCTTCATTGTAGCCCCACTGGGCATTTTACAAGTTCTAGCTCCACTAGGCTGTTTACATTCTGAAGCCCCAGTGGACTGTTAACACTCTTTTCTTCCTGTGTGTGTCCCATCTTTTTCCTTTGGCAGAGGCCTGCACAACAGGTGCCCCAGAGTCCTTCTTTGGGACAATTCCTGAGATTAGGAGACACCTTTCTCTTTGTTCTTCCAGGGTTCCTTCACCCATTTCCTCTGTACTTAAGGGTTCCCACTCTGTTAGGCTCCTCCTCCTCCCTGAGCTTTGGAAAACTCCAGGTGGGTCCTGCTCCCCCCTCCTTCCCTAATACTAGAGAACTTACACATTGGGGCTCCCTCACATCTGGCCCTATACTGTCACTATCCTCGGCTCCATCCTTGGCCCCACTAGGCACCCATGGGACTCTTCTTCCCTGAACATTCTTTGCAGGGAGAAGAACGGAGTTCCATTTCCCCAGGGTGTCCTGGGCTCTCTACTTTTTCCTCTATTTCTGGACATTGGACCCCCCTCTGGGTCCCTCACAGTCCTCACCCACTCCATGGTATCTCCCTCCCAGGATTCTCCATCTGTATTTGCAGGAGAGGGAGTCCCCTGTTAGCTCGCTCGCCTCCTGCTCTAACGTAACCACTAATTTTAGGAGGGCCTTTCTGGCCTCTTTCTGCCAGCTGACCTCCCTTTGTAGATCTTCCTCTATCACTGGATCCCCTTTATTCCCTTTGAACTGTACTACTTCCTGCTCTAGACTATTCAACCTTTTTATTAGGGGTTTCCTGGCAGCTTGAAGGCAGTGGACCTTCCCCTCTAGGTGGGTTCTGGTAGAGCATATTCTCTTCACAGGACCCTTCTGACCACAGGTCCAACATCTCCGGATCCCTGGATGGAGTTTTGGCCTGGGGTACCAGCCCGCTCCCAGGCTCTCCCTGGCCAGGTTCCACTGCTTATCAGTCTGAGGTTGCACCTTAACTTCTCTTGGGGATAATCCTCCCAGACCAGCCCTGTTCTCCTGCAGGTTCAACACGGTTTTTGCCCCTATTTCCATATGCAGTTACTCTCTGGCACCCCAGAATCCCTTCTTTGTTATGCTTTCCTAAGGGGCACCACTTCACAGGTGGCCCCCTTGCCCACAGTTTTAGCATCTTCTTATTATGGCACAAACCCTGTGGGGACCCTGGTACCTCTGTTCCCATAATCTGTTTCCGGGGCTCCCTTGTTCAGGGGTATTCTCCGCACTATCCCATACTCTGCTGTCGCAACTCTGGTCCCACCCAGCTACAGAGGCTGAGTGGCTGCCTCCAACAGGGGCGAACTCCTCTCCTCGCCATCTTGTCTGGAATCTGTCCTCCACCCCTCCAGTCCCATCTGCCTCTGACTCCAGGCTCACCTGTCCTCTGGGAGTATGCACGGAGCTGCTCCTCTGAATCTCCACTTGCTCGCTGCCTCTGGGTGTAATCCTCCATGAATCACTTTCTGGAAAAAACACCCCACCCCAGGTCAACCCCCTTTTACTCTGCTAGCTTGATGGACAATGTTAGGGTTGCCCACATCCTCCACCACAGTGTGGCAATGATTACTAAGCCAAGCACGTGCACCTAAGACCTCATGAGTTCGTGTATGTATCCTTGTCTCTTCCTCTGTTTCCCTCACCTTTGACTCGCCTCTGCTTGTCTCTCTTAGATTGTAAGCCTGCTAGGGCAGGGACCATGTCTCTTTCTTACAATTGTAAAGTGCCAAGTACATTGCTGGTGCTATATAAATGCTTAATAATAATAATTAATAATAAATAACACCCAAGATAAGCATTGGCAGGATCCTCAGCAGACATTCACCATCCACAGGGAAATTTTCAGCTCAGTGTCTCTTTACTCTGATTCAGGCTCTATACAAAGTCTCCACTATTTACATACATGTACAGGATCCACTTATAGTCTCTGTATAGCCAGGCATAACCACCTGGCTTAGTCTCCTGGACCCAGAAACCAAGCTTTGGGTCTGACCTCTCTCTAGAGTCAGAGCTCCTTCTCCATCGCTGCTGCCCCAGTAGCCTCTCGCACACTGAGCTTCAGCTGGCCCCTGCCACACCCAACTCAGCTGTGCTCCCAATTAGGTGCAGTTCCCAACTAGGCAGAGCACCTGCAGTCCTGCTAGCACTTGCACCTGGGCCAGTGCTGGTCTTTCTTAAAGGGCCAGTGGCTTGCAGGGACTCTGTCCTGCTACACAGGGCTTCTCAAGGCTCAGCTCCAGCCCCTCCCAACAAGACCCCATCCATGGTTGGATGCAGAAGAACCATGCGTAGCAACAATCTCTCACTAGAAAGGGCCAGGGCTGATCAGCTCTGGCAAACAGCTGATCAGTGGTGGCACCAACCCCCAGTCCTCTTCAAGCTTAATCTAGTCCTGAGCTGGCAGAGTAGGGGTAGGAAAGGGATCAGTGGAGCAGTGGGGCCTGGCAGAGTAGCTCCACCAAGCCCCTCTGAAATCCCCCCATGCTTCTGGGCTCAAGGGGCGGGGTTTCCGAGGCAGTCTTGAGCCCTTGTACCTTTTTCTTTTTATCTTTGTAAAAATTAAGCACTGATGAGCCTATTGGTGTGCAGTCATTGATATCCAGGCAGATGAGAGTGTGTTCTAGTGTGAAGATGTGCATAAGTTTATGACTGTGAGAAAGGGTGTATGAGAGAGCTATGATCTGCATGTGTATATGTACTGGAGGATGTGTGTGTCTGGATGGAAATATGCAAGCCTGCATGCAAGTGAGCAAGTGTATGCAGGTGTGAGTGTGTACTTGTGTGTATGTGCCCGGGGGCCAAGTACAGCCCATGGCTAGTTTTTATGCAGCCCCTTTCCAGTTCCTAGATCTGGCCCTTGGATCCAATTTCTACCCCCAAACACTCAAAAACTGAGCTCAGAATTACGGAGCAGAGGTGAGGGCATGCACACAAGGATAGGTGATAATCCAGGATTCTGGACCCTCCCTTTCCTGAGCACACCCCTTAAGCCGCCCCGAGCTGTTTGCAGGAGGGGTGGGGTATAAATATATTAAATAAATAAATAAATAAAAATTAAGGATCTCCGCCAACAACGTCTATGTGGTCCTTGGAGCTCGTACTGATTTTCAAAGTGGCCCCTGGGAGGGAAAAGGTTCCCCACCCCTGGTGTAGAGTAAGGGAAATCATGTATCTTCTACAGTCAAAATGAACAGATCTTTTCTTATTTACAAATATTATTCACATTTCCAGATATATCCCGCCAAATAGCCAAATAAGGATAAAGCATGGAAATGATATTTGCCTCTCTGTTTATTTGGCTAGTTTGGTCTGGTTATGCCATTTCAGTACTATTATTTAGCACTATCACACAACAGTTTGGTGTGCAATAGTGTTGCAGCAGGAGAGATAGGCCAAGAGTAGATGGCAATCCACTGGTAGATAACAATCTAGTCTCTAGTAGATCACAGTGTGGGAGGATTAGGGGATAACTCCTCTGGGAAGAAGCCCAGAGGCGCCCCAGCGAGTGTCTCTGGGGTGGAGTGGAGCTACAAGAGCTCCTCCAGTGCAGCAAGGAAGGCTCTTTCTCAAGGGAGAGAGTCCTGAGACCAGTTGCTGACGTGCCCTACAGCTGGGAGCCATCAGGAAGGGTCCCAGCCTGGAGCACTGGAGCCAGTGGGAAGGATCCTGGTAGATCACCTGAGGCTGATGCCTCAATCAAGCAGATTGCATGCACCCTAAGTCTGGCCACCTCTGTGCTATAAAATGCTGTAGTAAAGATCTGTAGTAAAATCTGGTATTCTGGTTAGTTTAGTGGTTATTGGTAACTAACCGGTTACCACAGAGGTTCATTGTCAAACTGGAATACCAGATATTACTGTTTATCAAATTACGCTTTGCTGAGGCCCTTTGTAAACAGTCCGTGGCTGAAGGGGCGGTTCATGGGCGTGCCGCTGCGGAGGCAGTGCGGGGGGCAGGTGCACATGCATTCTCCTGCATACCCCCTCAGTTGCTCTATGCAGGGGTGATGGGTAGAGGTGGGTGGGGGTGGGTGTCACATGGGAGCGTGCACACATGCTCACCACCACTGTACAAACAAGACACACCCACACATGTTCACACAGTGGACATGCATGAACATGCCTGGGTGTGTCTTGTTTAAAAGGGGCCTGAATTAGCATTTACCGTCTACCACAGAACTGAACCAGGTCTGGAGGGAGGAAGGGAGGGAGTTTTTTTTTTTTTTTTTTTAAAAAGGTAGGCAAACAATGCTGTAAATAGTAATTCAATAAACGGTAATATGGTAAACTGGATGTCCACTGCTGGATGCTAACCAGATATCATTCAGTAGCCAGGCGGATACTAGATAGCTGGTCCTATAGAAGATATCATCCGAATTACTTTGTCTCTATCTCTTTCATTTGGATCAAAAAGCAATAATCCTGTCTCCTAATTACTATGGCACCCAAATTTCACAATGGAGATACTATGTGCCCTAGCCAGGATTTCAAATTAGGTCTCCCATCTCCTCTCTCTGCAATAATCTCATGATGGCTCTGCTGACCTGCTGCATCTCTTTGTAGCTGCTGAGCTCAGTAAGAAATAGTTCCTGCCACCCCACTGAGCAGGTAACGGACCATGGCACTACTCTCTGGAACTCAGGAGACAGCAAGTCTGACCACGGAAAGGCTCCTTCCCATAGGGATGACAAATATTGACCTAGCACTAAGCAAAGCAAGACGAGAAGATTACCCAAACTCATCCACAATAAGGTCAGGAAGTAGCAAAAGTCATGAATATTTTCAGGAGGGCAACGCTCCAGCTGATCCATTTCCATCCAGCCTGTCTGGACAGGTCATCAGGAAAGGTGGAAGCCAGGGGTAGCGACAGGAGTAGTCTGTAGACTTCCTGTGGCTGCTGCTTATGCCAGGAAAGTAATAGCCTACGACTCTCCTGGCATAACTAACAACCACGTTGTCCATGCTGCCAAAGTATAGGATTCTTATTGGGGCAGAGGGGTTTATAGCCGAGATCTCCATGCACCCAGTGTCTGTCTGGGGGGTAGCATCTTTTGTAGAGAGAAAGACTGTCCAAGGAAAAGGTTTATCTGGTTTGGAGATGGCTTGCTGTTCTAGGAAGGCATAGGGAAGTTGAAACAATATCCCAAGAGCAGAAAAAATTGCACAAAGTAGACTTTCATATCACAATTTTTAAGCAGCAAGACACACAAAAATCTCTGGAAAGCGCCATGTGGTTGTTCACCATGGCCATATTTCTGACGTGAGAACACTTCCTACCACAGTAAATCTGTAGTGGTTCACACATCACCAGTAAACCCATGGTGAATCATCATGCTGTGCTTTCTGTGGGTGTTTTGACTTCAAACTGATGCCCAAAAGTAACCAAACTATCTCCCATAGTGGTCAGCACTGCACGCTTCAGGGGAAGGGTATAAAAACCAGGCAGTGGTTCATCCATCTCTATTGCTCACTCCCAGATCTTGGAAGTCAGAAGCTGCATCCCCCAACCAACTTCATGGCCTGTATCCTCCATGACATCAACCAGTTGAAACAAGCAGTGGCCATGGTCAGACAGGGAGGTTGAGAGGAGACAGCACGGGTAGAGGATGTCTTTATTTTTCTTTCTTTGGCCAACAATCTGGCTGCTGTGATCTGCAATGGCATTGTGTAGACGGCCTGGTGATCAGAGCTTACGGAAGAATTGAAACAGAGTGTGGCCAGGTCTGTGCAGACTCCTGCAAGGTGGGTTCCACTGCTAGGAGTGGGTCTAATGTCATGGATGACACAGGAGCTACACCAGTAGAGAAGGATGAAGAAGATTTACAGAAGTCTTCTCTGGGTCCACCCAGTTGGATTGAACCATGTGTTAGGGCCCTGTAGACCAAACTAAGCCCAATGGAACTCAAGTCACAGGCTCACATCCTTGGGCTTCTCCAGGCTGATTGCAGCACTCACCTTCAAATGTCTTCAGTATTATGGAGTGGCAGGGTTTCTCAGCCCAGGTCCAGGGATCCAGGTTTCTCCCCTTTGGCCTGTGAATCAGGACCTTAACCAGCAATCCTCAGCCAGCTCTCTGCAGAGCTCCTGTCTCTCCTGCACTCAGGCCCAGACTGATCTTCTCTTCCTCTTAACCCTCTTATATACTGCAGAGTGGGCATGGCCAGGGCTTCCTCTTGCTCAATCCTTAAAGGGGCCATTACTGCCCACTCTCCATTGTCTCCTTTAGGGTTCCCCCCACCTTAGAGCTGACTTTACCAAGTCCTTAACTGGCACACCCCAGCCTACCACAACCTGAAGCTGGCACCCCTGGTGCTCTTAAAGGGGCAGTAGCCACTCAAGGCTGCTCCCTGCCACACCTCCTCTCCAGCTACAGATTCTCTCCTTACACCACACACCCCTAGAAGAGCCTTGGAGTCATCTCCAGAGGATGCTGTCCTTAGCAGATGCCAAAAATATTATCTGCTGTAGGATGTCCTCTACCAAGGACAAGGGCATCAGCTCAATGGCCCTCAGGGTGAATCCAGCCTGCATGATGTAAGTAATGGGAGCTTCTCCTGAATGTATATCATGGCACTAAGGACAGACATATTCTGGGATTTCAACACTTTCATGTGCAGGCACACCATTGCTGTCTCGCACACAAAGTACCAGAGAAACAGGAGACCAAGTAGTTAAGCTGATGCTTTTTACTGGACTCACTTTAGCAGGTAAGTTTGTGCAAGCTATTGAGGCTGACCACTCGCCAACTGAGGTCAGTGCAATAAAAAGTATCATTTTAACAACTCTGCCTCCCGTCTCTCTCGTATTTGAAACCAACATGGCAACCATACTTTCTCTAGACAGGGAATATCAGTCCCACACAAATGTAATCTGCTTCTCTCCCTCTCTCACACACAATCGTCTGCTTTCTCTCTCTGATACACCTCTTTCTGCTCTCTTCTCTCTCACATGCCACTCTCCCTCATCCCACACACAACCCCCCCCTCTCTCTCTCACACACACACACACACTCTATCAGACTGACACAAAACCTCATTTACAAAGTTTCTTTCTCACACCCACCCACACCTTCCCTGCCCCATCCCACACACAAACCCATAATTTCTGTCACACACAGTGTTAGCCAAACACAATCCCTCTCTTGCACACACGCAATCACGTTGTCACTGGCTCTTTTTTGCACACAGACACACGCATGCCTGCACTCTCTCACACACACTCTTTGGATGTTAGCAAATGAGACAGTAGCCCACATCAAGTGACTGTCTCACCTGCCCATTTATTACATGTTCGCCCCCACTACCAACTGGACACACAGATGTCAGTCACTGTGAAGTATGAGAGCATGTGAAGCTTGCCATGTGGGCAAATGCAGGCTAATGTGTGCCCACGTGTCCATGCCTCATCAATTAGATTGTGTGCATCCTCTGTGCACACAGCTTCATCAGCACCACAAAGTTGTGGGCAAAAGGCCTAAAGTGTTCTGAGCAGCGACCGCTTCCGGCCCTTCTCTCCACTCTTGCTCTTGCTTGTGCGCATGTAACATCCACCTTAAAAGCCCACACCATTTTTGCATGTGCATTCTCTCAGCTTGTCTGGTTGGCAGTATGTGCCTGGCACTTGCTTCTTCCCAGCCATTGCATTCTATGTAACAACTTATAGAGGATAAACATTGTCGGGGGTCATGTCTCAAACTGACGGCCAGGCAACAACCAGTACTGCTACCACCACTGTGCAACTGCAGTTGCTCTCCGCCTATTGATCCACCCACCAATGCTGCATTACCTGGACTGAGGAAGAGATAAAGGTCTTCATTACTTTATTAGGGGAGCAGAAGGTCCAACACACCATGGTGAAGTGCTGCTACAGGAAGGATGTGGTGTTCCAAGAAATCTCCATCAAAATGGCACAGCAGGGCTACCCCCGGGACATGAACCAGTGCTGGCAGTGGTCCAAGGACTTGAGGCACAGATACAAAGAGATCTGGAACAGCAACTTCACCTCTGGCCGTGGGAGGCAAACATTGCCCTATTATGAACTCCTTGACTGGTTCCTCTGCATGGATGGAGCCATCATTGCATTTCACCTGTATGGCTGTGCCTTCACCAGGGGCCAGAAGCAGGTGGATATGGTTCCCCCACCACTGCCTGCTCTTGCTGCAATCACTCCTGCTTCACCCATGGAAGCCATGACCTCCGGTGGACATCCCTCCATGCCTGTCCCTGTCCTATCCCCTTGAGCTCAAGAGCCAGCCCTTGTTTGAGGAGCCACCAAAGGTTCTGGTCGAGGGTATGGAGGACCTGGTTATTTATTTATTTATTTATTTAAAAAACCTATTACCCTGCCCTTCCTACCAAAGGCAGCCTGGGGCGGCTTACAATATAAAACATAAAATATATAAAACACATAATAAAATAACAAAGCAAAGGGACAAAAACAAAAGAGGGAAAACACAGCCTCTCCACAGTGGGGAGAGGGACGTAAAACCCCCCAGTAAAATACATTTAAAAAACCTACCCCTCCCCACCCCTCAATCTCCCTCATCAAAAGTCTGGTGGAACAGCCAGGTCTTGCATTGATGGCTGAAGGAAGGAAGGTCCGGGGCCACCCGGACCCTGCTGGGAGGGAGTTCCACAGCCTCGGGGCAGCCATCGAGAATGCCCTCTCCATAGTAGCCCCCCAGGATACCCGGGGGACCTCGAGAAGGGCGCTCCTGGCTGACTGCAGGGGCCAATCAAGGGCACGGGGAGCTCGGCGATCCCGCAGATAGATGGGGCCCAAGCCGTATAGGGCTTTATAGGTAAGAACCAGCACCTTGAATCGGGCTCGGAAGACTATAGGCAGCCAGTGCAGAGAACGGAGCACCGGTGTAATGTGCTCTCAGCGACCCGTTCCCATAAGGAGACGAGCCGCCGCATTCTGCACCAGTTGCAGTCTCTGAACTATCACCATGGGCAGCCCCACGTAGAGCACATTACAATAGTCCAGTCTTGAGGTAATGAAAGCATGTTAGGTTGGAGACTGAGAAGTATGGCCTAAGTCGATGCACCAGACGTAATTGTCACCTTTGTAGAGGAAGTGGTGAAGAAGAATGGTAAATTAATGCACTGGAGGGGTGGGGGAAGAGGGGCGGAGAGAGGACGCTGTATGATAAAGGCTTCTGTTTATTATCTAATTATGTATTTTTTATTGTTTACTGTGTTGGTGAATGGCCAGGAGAGCCTGGAGGAGCAGCAGAGAATCGCCAGGAAACAGCTCCGCAGGACAGGAATGGTAGGTGTGGGAAGTGGATGGCAAGGCACCATGGGAGGCTTGGGGGAGGGGGTGGAAGTCAAAATGGTGGGTGAGGGGATGGGGGAGATGGCGTGAATGGCAGTGTTTGATTTCTGCATGTTCTTCACTCCTCTACAGTGATTACAGGAGAACTGCATGGCGCTGGGATTCCACCACAGCAACTGCCCCAGCAACAGTATAGGCCAGGTATTCCACTCTGGTGGAGGGCTGAAAATTGGGTGGATGGGGGCTGAAACACCAAGGCAGGAAGGTGGGTAGGGCAGTCGGAATTAAAGTCTTTCCTTGTTGCCTTGCTACGTGTCTGACCGTGCAAGGGACGTGGGCGGAACCCCCTGCTACAAGAACCCAGCAGAACCAGGACCTGTGAGTCCACAACTGGCAGAGCAGGGAGAATTTGGCACCATTAATAGCATGGCAGGGATCATAGGCAGTTGGTACGTCAGAATGCTGCAGAACACAAGGCCTTTGCTGCTGAGGCCCATCTGGACCGCTGGCGGGAGGACAGGCACAGGGCCTGCCTCTGGCAGCGGTTTGAGTGGTCGGACAGCATGATTGAGAAGGTGAGCAAAGAGATGAACGAGATGTGGACACAAACTCAAAGCAGCCTGTCCCAGTCCATTCAGCTCCAGTGCTCCCTGCTCGAGCATGTCGCATTGTTGCTCCGGGGCAAGAGCCATTTCCTAACCCTCAATGGTCATTCATGCTCCCCTACATGGAACCCAATCGCCCACCCTGGTCAGCTGGGCCAGGTAAGCCTGCCCCCTGCCAATCCCGTGAACACTCCTCCACAGCTGGATTGGGGAAATGTCCCCCCACCTAAGCAAACTTCTGGGAAAGGAGGGAAGTTTGTGAGGGGGAGGCTTGGAGAATGGTGGTATAGCATAACAATAAGCCACTCTGGGGGCTGGATGGGACTGAAAACAGAGGGTAGGGAGTTCTCTGGCCATGCACTTGCACTTGAGGGGGAGAGGGTACCAGGTGCAAAGGGAACTACTGTGGAAAAGCCACAGGCAAAGGTTGAGTGCTGGCCCGTTGCAGAGTAGCTGGCTGACCACCTGTGCCTCTGCACTTCCTATTGTCATTCCCAGACCCAGTTCAGGTAGTTGTCCATCCTTGCAGTGGGATGGGCAGATGATGGCAATATGGCCCCCATTGAGCACCCCTATACAATTTGGAAACCTCTCCCGCCAAAAACCCTCCGTTACCTCCACAAGGTCAGCCAACCGCACTACCTGGTCCAGCAGCACTTCCACAATCACTGTACAAACTTCCACTAGTGTGGTGCCCACCATGGAGGGCAAAGGGGCATCCTGAAGTTTGCAACCCACTCAGCATTTCCCCATGTGGACGGCACATTCTCCCATCAGTCTGTGCTTTTCTCCTTCACCCAGACCAGCCTCTCGGTGGCTACAGACCTGCCCATGGCGTCTGTGATTGAAACCGCGTCTCCTGACAGATACCTCTTTGCGTACATCAGCTGCCCTTTCACGGCTTTGATCCTCCCCAGAATGATCCATAGTCCCTGGAGGTAGGCACAGTGCCAAAGCAGGAGCTGTCTTTGTGGTGTGGTGCCCCCACTATCCTGGCCAGAGATCGAGTGAGAGCCTTTCTGTGCCATGACAGCTCATTGTGCCAGTGACAGCAGAAGGCTGTTGGATCTGTTGGATTGCTCGCAGGTTTTGCTCAACAGCAGAAAGGAAAGTCCGGAGCACAATAACAAGCACAAGAAGGTTTGCAGCATGCGTCTCCATGGCTGCGATTCTGGTATTGTGAACTCTGCAGACCACATGTGAAATGTTTTGAACCACTTAAATAGCTAGGTAGTTGCCTAGCTAGGATTGGCTGTCCGCCACACATGAGCAGCTATTGGACACTGTGGATCATGTGTCCTTATAGGGCTGGGTGTGCACCAAGTGTGGGATGCTATTGGTTACAGGCTGGCTATTGGCTGAAAAAGTTTTTGCAAAACCTTTCCTGGGTGGGTGTGTTTTGCTGTACCAGCACTGCCAATCTAGGTGCTGGTGCTGGTTAGCAATGGCCATTGCTAACATTTGGGTGAGGCTCGGTGTACAGACAGAACTGTCAGACCCACCCTCTGAGGCTGCCTATGTGGTGGCACATGCACACCATGGGGTTCTACGTATGCATAATGGAATGCAGACACCGCGCAACCCTGCTGCAGTTTCAAGTTCAGCAGAATGGAAGAGTGGGAGCCCCGGAGGAAATACGAGAGTGGGATGCGATCAAGATCACAACTTTTCTGGATGTTTGTGGTTTGTGCACTGCCAGAAGTAAGGCAGTCACTAACACAGACTGGACCTTCCCTGATGTTTTTGCCTTGATAACAGCAAGGATACCCCCAGGGCTACCAGGAGTGCCTCAATTGGATGGCAAAGATGAATCTCTTTGGGGACACAAGTGACTCGGGGTACAGGGAATGTGAACCGACGAAGGAGAGCTTCTTGCACTATTCAAGGTTTGGACAAGCGGAAATGTGTAGAGTGCGCTCGCGAGTGGGGATGTTTTCCACTATATGGTAATGCAGAATAATGCTAGAGAACGGGTAGAAGAGGGGCATGTCTGACTGTCTGGGGGTTTTATGCAAACTGAGAGGGATTTTCAATACCATGGTGGGTGAGGTCCCAATAAAACTGTGTGCTGCTACCTGCCAATACATTGCTGTGTGCCATAGATGCGAGAAACCAGGTGAACAACATGCAAAGCCTGACTGCTTTCTTTCAATTTTCACTGAAGGTGCCCAATGTAATTTGATGCAATAAACATCACTGCAATTTGCTCAATAAACTCAGCATTCTGTGCCTAGCAAAAGGCTATTTCCAGCTGCCACGTGCTGGCAGGTATAAACCCAGGTATGACTGCTGTGGGTGGGTGGGGATAGCAGGTGTTAGAATGTCTCTGAGTCACAACCCAGAAGAAAGAAAAGCTGGTGCGCTTCTTCCCATGTTTTGCCATAGCTGAGCATCATTATAGAGGGTGGGATACTGAGAAGGGGAGGGGTTGGTGGGTGGAGCACGGTGGGTAAGAACGTCTGTCCATGTATTAGGCTTGTCACACTAAATCTGTGAGTGGGGGCTGCACAGACCAAACCTGGACTCCGTCTCATTAGTTAACACCCTCTCTCTGTCTCTTGCACACACACACAAAAGTTCACACTCACAGTCATGTGCTCTGTTGCATACACAACCACTCACACCCAGTTTTTGTCTTTTGCACACACATACACTCACATGCATTCTTTACCTCGTAAACACACGCAAAATTGCTCACTCACAATCACCTTTGCACACTTGTGTATATAAAAAATGGATACACAAACTCTCCCTCTTGAACACTTACTCGCACACTTTCTTCTCCTCCCTGTCAGCTTCTCTGTGCAGCCTGGGTGACTCTGATGCTAACGTGCTGGCTCAGGGCCAGCCGCGGAGTCTCCCAGCCCTTGTTGCTGAAGGGGAAGGTGTCGCGCTGATTAGATCATTACAGAGGCAGGTCATTTACATTTTTCCAATTTGTGCTAACTGGTGTGAAGCCAAACAGCGCCAGCACCACTCAGCAAGCAGCTCAGGAGCCTGGGCCCCAGGAGCGAGGGCGGCGAGTGGGGGATCATGCAAACACAGCATTTATTTTTCAATCATGGCTCATCAAACAGCAGCGCAGGTGACGACTCTTGGCGCCTGCCCAAGATCGGCATGGAGACGACGGGGTTTTCTTTTTCTTTTACCCTTCAGGATGGAAAGGCAACAAATGGAGTGACCGTCACCCTGTACAAAACCTAGCCTGGCCATGCGTGTGAGGGGATACCGTGTCACAAGCTGCGGAGTTCTGCAAAGGCCTGTGAGGTGCATGTTAAAGAGCAGGCCTGGGGGAGGCTGCAGCGGAAATCTGTGGGTGGAAGGAGCCCAGCATGTCCACAGCTGCAGCAGGGGTGGGGAGAGAGGGGCAGGTGGTCTGCAGAGCTAGCTCCTTGGGAAATTTGGGTTGTCATGCCAGGGCGTTGGTGCCCTGCAGCAAGTGGACGGGCATGGGAAAAGAGCCAGCCTATCCCCACTTCGCTTGCCGAACATAGTGGAACTTGGAGCAAAGCTGGGAATTTGTCCCCTGCAGATGGGAGGGACAGTGGGAATGGTCCCTAAGGAAGTTTCCTCTTCAGAGCCCTGCCAAAACACCTCAGTCCTGATCCGCAGCTCCCCTGCTATTCCAGCCCTGCCTGGGTTCTTTATACACAGAACTTTACTAATGCCCCTCGATACCTGCTAATAATTTTTCTCTTGATTCTTGCCAAGAATCACCGTTCTTGATAGCCTGAAACTTGATCTCTATTTTTTCTCAATTCTCCAAGAATCACAGTTCTTGATGCGTTTTTAGCGTGAATCAATAATGGAGAAAATCCCCGGTTCTCAACACTTTTTCAGTCGAGAATTTGTCTTGATTTACCATTTACTCTTTACCTTGATTACCATTTATCGTGATTTACTGTGTACCACATACTGATTTACTGCGTACTGCGTTCATTCCAGTAATGCGCATGGGCAAAATGGCTGCAATTTTCCAAACTGGCAGCTATGCTGGCAGCGCCATCTTGGAAGAGGGTTACGCATGCGCAGAACAGCTTCGGTGGCCATTTTGTGCATGCTCATTGCCAGGATGAACATGGTACATAGTCAGCGGTACATGGTACAGTGGCATATGGCACATGGTAAATCACAGTAAATGGTAAATCATGGTAAAATTCTCAACTGAGATCTTGAACCATTACTGAGATTGTCCTGAGATCTTGGTAACAATTCTTGATTCTCTTGAGATTTTTGCGAGAAACAAATTTACTCTCATTTTAGCCCTAGCCTTCTCGACTCATTTTTAGTGAGAATAGATACTTGAGAACCCCCCCAGATTTTCAATGTTTCTCAATTTGTGGTGATTTACCATGTACCGTTTACCATGATTTACCATGTACTATATACCGATTTACCGTACACTGCTTACCGTGTGCCGTGTTCGTCCTGGTAATGTGCATGCAAAAAATGGCTGCCCTTTTCCATAATGGAAGTGATGCTGCTGGCGCCATCTTGGAAGAGAGCTGCACATGCACAGAAGAGCTGTGGTGGCCATTTTGTGCATGCGCATTACCGGGATGAATGTGGTACTTGGTTAGCAGTACATGGTAAACTGGTATACGGTACATGGTAAATCACGATAAACGGTAAATTTGGACGAGATTCACGCCGAGATCTTGAATCGTTACCGAGATTGTCCCAAGATCTTGTTAACGATTCTCGTGAGGTTTCTGTAAGAAACAAACTGATTCTTGTTTCAGACCTAGTTTCACCTGGGGACTCCAGGTTTCAACCTAGGGTCTCCAGATCATCCCTAATTTCTCCAGGTTATCTAGGGGCACCTGTGGCTACTTCAGAAAATCAGGGATTCTGGGGTCAGCAGAGGACAGTCATGTCAGAAAGGGAGCAACCACAGGGCACTTTCCCACACCCTTTCTAATGCGGCCCCGCCCCTCTGGAGTGCTGTGATGTCACTATGCTCTGCGAGGGTGGGGTTATATCAGGAAGAGGGCTCTGACAGCTCCTTTGTCCTGCACTTTCTGACATGGCCCTGTCCCCTGCAGAAGGTAATGACATCACAAAGGGGTGGGTTACATCAGAAAACGGATTCCGAGCTGGTTTTTTCCCCCTGCCCCCTGTGGAGCATCATATCATCATCATTATGATTAACTACTTCTATAGCACTAGCAATGAATCTGGCACTTTACAATCAATAATTATAGATGGTCCCTGCCCCAGTGGGCTTACAATCTAAGAGACAAGGAGGGTGGGGAGAGAGAGAGAGAGGAATATACCCAGGAGGTTACAAAGTTGCAGGTGCACATGCTTGGCTTAATGAGAGGGGGGAAGGAGACAGGAATACAGAATATATCACATCATAGAATTCTATGAATGAATTATAGAATGGTAGCGTTGGAAGGGGATCCGAGGGTCATCTAGTCCAACCTCCTGCTTGGATGCAGGACGACGACAGCGACAACATCCCCGAAAGATGGTTCTCCAGTCTCTTTTTGAAAACCTCCAGCAACAGGGAACCTGCAACCTCCCTAGGTAGCTTGTTCCATTGCTGCACAGCTCTGACTGTAGGGAAGCTTTTCTGGATATCTAACCAAAATCTACCTGCCTGAAATTTGAGCCCACAACTTCTAGTCCTGCCGTCTGTAGCAACGTCGAACAGCTCCTCGCCATCTTCTTTGTGGCAGCCCTTTAGACATTTGGAGACTCCCCTTCATCTTCTCTTCACTAGGCTAAACATACCCAATTCCTTCAACCTTTCCTCATGGGACTTGCCTTCCAGACCAGACCCTTTATCATCTTTGTTGCCCTCCTCTGAACCCGCTCCAATGTGTCAATGCCCTTCTTAAAACGGAGACAAAATACTCCAGGTGAGGACTGACCAGTGCTGAACAGAGTGGAATTATTACTTCTGCTGACTTGGAAACCATGCTTCTCTGTAGCTTCATTAGCCTTCCCCGTTGCAGCCACCTCACGTTGCTGACTCCTGTTCAGTTTATGATCAACCACATGACATCCTAACCCTCCACAAGGGGCGGGGCTTATGTCAGAATCTTAATCCTCAATTCCTGTTTACACGGACATTTACAACTTGGAATAATCATAAATCCGGGCTCACAGTGTAGATGGTTAAATCGGGTTTAGACTAACATTGAGTGAAAAATCCCACGGTGCTTGGCTGCCGAGCTCCATCGCCTTCTCCTGCTATGACTTTTGTTCCCCTTTAGAGATGTCTTTGAACGATCCCACGACTAATCTATGCACCCAGGTTTGGGGGAAGAGAAATCAAAATACTGATTTCCTGGCCAGAGCCCCCAGAAAGCGTTGATGACCACAGAGCTGTTCCTGGGTAGAGAGGAGGTTTGCTCTATCTACTAATCTCTATGCTCAATTCAGATTTACAGTTTGCATGGATGTTAACCTGGGTTTATTTTAACACAGGTTGAAAATGGCTTGGGTCCTGCCTATATGCAGGACCGCCTCACCCTCTGGGTTTTGGAGCGACCCCTGCGGTCGGCTGGGGGCATCCTCCTTGGGGTTCCCCGGGTTTCCCAGGTGTCTACTATGAGGAGGGCGTTCTCTGTGGCTGTGCCGCGGCTGTGGAACTCCCTCCCGTTGGAGATCTGCTGGGCTGCCGGCCTCCCCTCTTTCCGCAGACAATGTAAGACCTGGCTGCTCCGCCAGACCTTTCCCGAGGGAGATGGGGGTGGTTGGGTTAGGGTAGGGGGGGATGGGGTTTTATATTGTTTTAACTGAAATTAATATGGTTTATTTTAATGTTTTAATTGTTTTAATATATTGTGAGCCGCCCCGAGATGCCTGAGGCAGGAGGGGGCGGCATATAAATTTTAAAAATAAATAAATAAATAAATAAATTTAAATGGGCTTTGGTGCAGAAAAAGGAATCCCACTCCAGCTCCTAGTGCACCAGCAGGGACACCTTGCATAGCAGTAATATATGTGCAGCTGGTATGCCTGAGGTGTGTGTCTTAGTATTTTTCATAAGTGTTCCTTAAACATTTGCATAGGTGGCAACACTACTGATCTCCCTGTCTGTTGACATGGGGCTCATTTCCCGGACCTGCTCTACTTACACGGGCTTCATTTTCCAGTGGGGTCACCACCTTTCAGCTGGCAGTGCCAGAAAAGGGCGTGAGCATAGCAAAAGAGGCAGGAAAAAGAGACTCTCCCATTCTTTTTCTAATATGTCCACTCCTCCTTGCCTCCAGAGCATCTTGATGTCACAACACGGTGTCAGGGCGAGGCCATGTTAGAAGGGTGGGAGAGCCTCTTCCTGATGTGGCCCTGTCTTTTGCCTGGCACACCTGGGCAACCCAGAGAAATCTAGGCTCCACCTGGAGCCTGTGCACCAAGACCCTGAAACTTCAGCTGTGAATGTTTGCGGTGGGAACCCTGTTCCTCTGTTTACACAGGCCTCACTTTCTGGGCCCGGTATGTTTACATGAGCCCGCATTTCCCAGTCCTCGTCTGTTTAAATGGGCCTCACTTCCCAGGCCTGGTCTGTCGACATGAGTTTCAGTCCCCTGGATCCCATCATCTAGGGTAGCCAGATATGCAAATTCTAGAGGTCACTTATGAGAAATACAGGTTGCAGGGCTGCACTGAAGCCAAAGTAGCCCTGCAACCTGTTTTTCTCATAAGTGACCTCTAGAATTTGCATATCCGGCCGCTCCTACCATCGGTACACACACATAGGAAACTGGGACCAAGAGCCACTGAGAAACTTGCCCCAACTCACAGATAAGAGCCTGTACTGTGACAGAGCCAGGCAAGGAATGCAGGTTTCTGGAGTCCAGCCCCCTCATCGTAGCCCCTGTGGAGCCACTACCCCACACATGGAGGAAGTTGAGAAGAGCCCATACCTACCAGGGTAGCAGCTACTATATGTGCAGCTGGTACAGCTACATCAGAGCCTCTGTGTGTGTGTGAATGTATTGGCCTTAGGAGCCAATGCAGGGCCTGCAACATACATTTTTCATAAGTGTTTCTAAAATTCTGCATAGGTGGCAACCCTAGAGATCAGCCCACTGTCTTCCACAAGCAAAGAGCATGTTCCCAAATTGCCTGTCGTGGGCTGCCCTTGGCGTTCGGTTTCCCCCTCATTAGCTCTCATAGCCCATTTGTTAGAGCTGAGAAAGGTGTCACTTCCTAATTGTTTGTTTGGCCATTACTAGAAGGAGAGTCTGGGCTCCCCAGCACCTTGGGAACTGTTTTCAGAACTTCGGTCTGTTTCTGCTTTAATAGAAAGCTTTCTTTGCTTTGTGATTTTGCAGGAAGAGGCTATTATAGCCCTGACATTTCTCTAATCGCAAAGATCAAGGTGGGCTGTGGTGCATCGTGGGAAAGCGAGGGAGAGCAAAGCAAAAGGAGAAGAAAGCTGAAGGAAAGAGACACTTTAGCTGCTTATTGGGTCAGGAGGAAAGGGGGCGGGGGAGCAGGTAGAATCCTGATGGCTGAGAGCAGTCCTTTAAAAAAGCTTTTAACACTCAAAAGTCACATCCTCTCATGAGTCCCTCTCATTGCCTCCCAGCTGAAGAGGAGTAGCTGCCAGAGAACAAAAAGATGTCCTTATTTCCCACCCCTAGGAATGGTTCCTTCCCGCTAGGACCCTTCGAAACAGGAGCAGAGTGCACCATTCTGGACTGGAAGAGTGTCTGTTAGGTGTAGCATCCAGACTATTGGTATCTACATTCTAATTCTCCACTGAGGAAAACTCTGGGACTATGGCTACCACTGAATGTCTGGGTTTTGCTGCATCATATCCAGGCTCCGGGTGATGCCCTTATATCCTTGGGTTACCCAGGACACCACTACAAATTTGTTCAGGGAAGTGGGGTTATGTTGGAAAGAGGGCAGTGCAAAGAGGCTCTCCCACCACCTTTCTGATGTTGCCCCTGATGGAGCAGGCCCTTACTGAAATTACTTCTCATAGGAATGGAATCAACAGCACTTTTACAATTACCCCTTCATGTCAGAAAAAGAGGAGTAGTTAGATCAGAGTAGAATTTGAACTCACTTCCCTTCCCTTTTAATGGCAGAAACAAATGGTCAGATTGAGGAGGTGGAGCAAACTGTAAGGGGACTGGGCGTGGGCATCTGGGATGTGGGCAGATGTTAGGGTTGGGCCGGGGCTGGGAGTCAGGATTGTGGCCAGAAGTGGTGTCAGGATCAGAGCCAGGAGCTGGGAATGAGGAGCAGGGCTTCATCTGGGATTGGAATGGGGTCAAGGCAAGAGGCAGAATCATAGTGGAAACTGATCTGAAGTTTGAAAGCCAGGGAATCAGTCCTGGAGAGGGAAGATCTAGGCAAACCAGAGCAGGCAAGGCTGGGAGATGCAAAACCAGGGAACAAGACTAGGTAAGCAAGGTAGGGATCCAAGGCAGGGATGGAAGTCGTCAGGACTCAGGAACAGAGCAAGGGGCTGGGAGTGCAGAAAGTCAGGAGCAGGACTAGGGGAAGGCTAGGCTAGGGAGCTAGAAGCTAGATAAGGCTGGGGACAGGAACCAGAAGCCAGCTGCTGTTTTGTCCAGCTGTGACCTAACCAGCACAAAGGGGTCTACCAGGCAACTCCAAGGCCAGGGCATAGTGCTAAATGCTGCTGAGCCACCCAGTACACTAGAATAAATAATAATATAAAGTTTATTGTGTAGCCCAATGGCTATTACAAATCATACATAAGTTTAAAATTTTCGACACAACCAAACAACAGAACAGCCATAGGGCTGTGACAGCACACTCCCTCAGACCAAACTCTCCCCAACTAGTACTCTAGCAAATCATCTGGCCACCAGTCATCACCTCCTGAAAATAAACCCAGCTACATAAATTAAAAACGCCAACCACCCATAATGGTTTGTTTACATTTAACTTACTCATTTTATACCAAGTGGGAGGCTTGCCTGGTCTTTAGAATGGCTTTCCTAGCCAATAACGCCGTATAGGCAAAATTGGCCGTCAAACGGGTAAGAGGGGAGTCACTCGCACTCAGTAGTCTCCGAAGCACCCCGGAGTTGGGGCACAGTAGTTCTGAGAGGGCAGCCCCTAGAAATTTTAACCGAGGCCCTGCCAGGGCCGGGCAAGAAAGGAGAATATGTTCCACTGAGTCGACAACACCCAGGTTGCAGAGGGCACACAGTCTCTCCTTGTAAAGGATACCCATGTAGTGGCCCTCAACCGCAGCCGAAGGGAATACTTTACATCTCATTTTTGTAAATGCCCCACGTCTCTCAAGTTCTTGCCAAATATAAAGATAACTGGATCCAGGGGGGCAAGGGCTATCTAATCCTAGCCTTGGAGCAATTTTGTGTGTGGCCAACAATGCCTGTTCGGTTTGACGCATCTGGTCCAAAAGCATCTGGTGCAGTAATTTCTTAAAGGCTTTTGGCCCAACCCTCCTCCATTCCTCAGGGAGGAACCCCAAGCGCTGGATTAACATCCGGACTTGGGACACCCAACCATCCAACAGCCCAGACTTCAGACCACGCATCAGCAGAGAATCATCCCCCACAGGGGTTGTCACCAGTTTCAGCCAGTAATTAATACACTGGCGAGTTACCAAGACCTCCACTGGCGCCATCCCCAACTCCGTTCTGGCTATTACTTGGGGGGAACTTCTGGGAATACCCAGGACTGCTGCCAGGAAGCCATTTTTGATACTCTCCAGCTTGTCCTTTTGATCCAAGCCCCATACCGGGGCACCATACAGGGCCTGGGCAAGGGCCTTTGCCTTGAACAAGGTCAAAGCCGGAGCTATCATCCGCCCACCCTGTCCAAAGAAAAATTTCAGGATAGCAGCCGAAAACCTCCTACACTGAGTTTTGACCGACTCCACGTGTGCCCTCCAAGGGGCTCCCACGGAGAAGGTCACCCCCAGGTATCTAAAGGCTCGAACCTGGATAATGGAATTCCCTTTTATAATCCAAGCACTAGGGTTACAGTTCATTTTACCTCCCACTACCAACACCTTACTCTTATCATAATTAACTGTCAACGACTCCCCAGCGCAAAAATCTCCAAGGAGAGCCAGCTGTCTCCTTAGACCGACGGCGGTTCGAGACAACAGAACCGAGTCATCTTACACTAGAATCACAAGGTTGCTGGTTCAAGGTCCAGACCCTGATGCAAACAAACAAAAACTTTTCAACTAAAATTGAACCAGGGACAGTGTTTGCAGAGACGTCTCTCCAAAGGAAGATGATCAGTTCATTGCCACCATGAAGTATCTTATGGGGCTTGTGATCCATCAGGAGACCCATCTGTTCAACAGCATTCCTATCCCTGTCATTAACCTTGACACAGATGGCTCCTCTTCTCCAACAGGCCCATGGATGGCATCTATGGCTTCCCAGCCCTGGAAAAGGATTAGGCATTGACCGGGAGGCCAGGCTGCCACAATATTTGTGGAGGCCCAGAGCAAAATGACATATTAATTAATTCATTAATTCATTCGTTCAAAATTTAATATCCTAACCCTCCCGCACTGCAGCTCAGGGCGGCTTACAATCATATGAGGCCCCTTCACTCCTCCAGGGCCTGGGACAAAACCACCACACCTGCCCCCACCATCTCTGGCCCTATCTGGAGGCTCCGCAAGGTTGCTGAAATTTCTCCAAGCCACTCAGCCAACCCATTCACATGCACTACTCCTTACCTGAAGATAATGGTAGCCTCTGTCCTTGGCCTTTGGCTCCTGGAGCATCAAGGCTTTCTCTTGTCCTGCTCCTGAGCTGGGGTAGGCCTCACGGGCCTGGCTGACTGTCATGGTGTGCCAGGCGCTCCTCTTGAGCGTCTGCCCATCCAGAGACATGGACATCCCAGCACAGGCCAGGCACTTGCCATCCCCGCTGCTGCTGCTGCCCTTGAGACTCTTCATGGTCAAGTCTCTGAAGGCACTTTCAGGAGTGTCTACACAGTACTGGGTGGCTTGGTCGACTGCGTGCTGCCTCCCTGACACCATGTAACTGCTGTCACTGTCCAAGTTGTCATCTGAGCTCCACCAGCCCATCATCTTGTTGCGGTGCCGGGAAGAAGAGGAGTCCAGCTTGCGATCCTTGCTCTTGCTTCTCTTGCTGTGCCGTGACTGGTGGTGAGGGTGGTGGGGATGATGGTGGGGATGGTAGCCTCCTTCTCCACCCCGGCCCTCCATCTTGGTGCCGTTGTACTCCCGCTTGGAAGGGGCCTCCAGGGAATGAGACTTGGCAAAGAGCTTTTGGACAGAATGAACCAGGTGCCGGATGCGGCTGGGGCTCTCGCTGCGTTGTTGCTCAGTGGTGCTGGCCCGCTGGTACTGCAGGGTATGGAAGCCGTCGTGGTGAAGGGGCAGCTGCTTCTCAAACTGGTCCAGCAGGGTCGGGGGCAACCGGTTGATCTTGCTGGAAGGGTGGGAGGCTGCCATGCACTCGTCGCAGGAGTCGTACTGCTGCTGTGTGTGGTGCATCCTGGGGAAGGTGCTGCTACTGCTGGCGGCTGACAGGGGCTCAGTCAGGCTGTGTGGTGGCTCAGCTGAGCTCCGGGATGGGCAGTAGTGGTGGTCCAAGGAACAGGGCTCGCTGGGGCTGAGGAGGTACGGCTGGCGGCCTTCCTGGCTGTGGTGGATGTATTCCATTGGCTGGTCGCAGGCCTCTGGGATGCAATGGCAGGGGTGCTCATGTGACTGGCTGCGCTCCCCATGGTAGCTCTTCATGGTGTCAGAACCGCACATGTGGCCTCTTCATCCTGCTGGCTGGGGGTGGGGACAGGGCTCACCTGCAGAAAGGCCAGCAAGAGACACACTACATTACAGGCATTACACTGACCCTTTTCCAGTAGCAAGAACATACAGACCATTAAATGCCCCACACCCTCAGTGTATTAGTAGCAGTGCTGTGAAGGCCAACCCTGCCCCTGGTTGGCTAGAGACTTTCAGAGAGAAGAAGATGGCCCCTCCACCCCCTCGACAGACCCTTGATTGGCCAGAGGACTAAAAGGAAGTCCTGCCCAGCTTCCAACTCATGCCAGCACTGCAAGGAAGAGTCAGCAGGATAGAGAACACACAAGGTCATGGATGGGAAAGAGATTCTACACCCAAACTGGATGCAGACCAGTAAACGTTTGGTCAAGGACCGACTCCAAGCTTAAGACTGGCACCGAGCCATGGATCAGTAGTTAGAAACTGCTGTGTTGAACCTCCCACACCCCATACTGCCAAATCTCATCTCCCTCCTCACACCCAGGTGAAAAAGAACCTGAACACCCCATTCTCACAGGCATGAATTAGAGACGATTTAATTTTTTGGTAGGGAAAAAAAAAGCCATTTTTCCCCTTCTCCAGTTGTAAAAAAACATGTGCAGCTCTCTGTGATCAGCGTACTTCCTTATTCCAGACATATCTGATGTTCCCTGCAACTCTCAAACACACAATATTTCTGTTACAGTATATCCCCCCTCATCAAGACACTTCATTAATCCAGATGAAAAACCCTGTTTCCCAAGGTGTCCGGATAAAGAGTTTGCTACATTGTGTGCAGTAGAACTTCTCATATCCAGCTCCTTCTCTGTTCCAGACATGCTTTCTGTCCCACTTCACTTTCATGTAGAGGCCTAAAACCTGACTCTAGCTTGGGAGGACCTGAGTGGTCCTTTTGGGTCCATGCTGGGCTGGGTGCACTGTCTGCCAGACTGTACAATACATCTTAACTGTAGGAAGACCTGTCCCCTACAAAGTTCTATGACATCATGGTGTTCCATAAGGGGTGTGGCCACATTGGAAAGGGGCAGGGAATACCTTAGCCCTAGAGCTGAAAGTAAGTACCCACTTTGGGTATACACATCAAATTAATTTATTTTTGTCGATTTACTGACTTCGACACCTATTTATTGATTTTCTGCCCTGGAAAATTGACATTTGGTTCCACTTTTTAAAAATTTCCATGCCAATTTTTCAGTTTTCCAACCCGACATACTAATGGGCAATTGGAAATTGGTAATCGGTAACACTGGAAAATGATAACCGGTAAAAATTACCAATTTTTCAGGTATCCGGGTACCCAATTGGTACCTGGGTAACCTGTTGGGTACACAATGTAGTACCCCAAAATGTGGATATTACCTGTGGGTGCTAAATTAAGTATCTGTTTCAGCCCTACTTAGCCCTTCTCTGCTTTTGTCTTTTCCACTGCAGTCTGGGTGTGGGTTCAGAGCAGTCCTGCTGCATTGGCCATGGTCTTGGATTGGGTCCCATGAAGCTCTGCTCAGGCCCAGATTTCTAGGCTGAGCTGACCTCTAATTTCATGCTAAGCATGCCCAGAGTGGAGAAGCACTGACAGTGCAACAGCATCAGCTGATCAGAGCCAACCCCTCCCCATATCTATACAGCTGCCAAATCTGGAAAAATAGTTTGTGTAACCAAAGGATGGCAGGCAAAATGAATGACCAAGTGTGGGTCAGCACTGAGCAAGAAGGTAATGCAGGCATCAACAATGGGATCAGGCAGAGGTGTAGTCTAGTTGGAGCGCAGGTCCGAACCAGGCAAGCAGGTAGTGCAGGCATTAGGGGTGGGACTCCAGGCGAATTATCGGTTACAGATTTTATCGGTATCGGATTAATCCGATATCAAATTTATCGGTACATCGTTTTTTTAACATTGCCGATTTTTTAGATCTTTAAGATTGTGGCCACTTTAAAAATGCCTGCAATGTTAAAGATCTGAATAATCGGCAATGTTAAAAAACCGACACACCAATACTGACATTATCGGTATTATCAGATTAATCCAATATCAAACAATTATCGGCATTATCGGATTAATCTGATACTGATAGTCCCATCCCTAGCAGGCATCAACAATGAGATCAGGCAGAGGGGTAGTCTAGTTAGACCATGGGTCAGAATTGGGTGAGCAGATAACACAGACATCAGCGATGGCATCAGGCAGAGGCATAGTCTAGTTGGAGCTCTGGTCAGAACTAGTTGAGCAGATAGCACAGACATCAGAAGTACATGGTCAAGGAAACAGGCAACAGGCTTGGAGGACAAGGAGGCAGGTGTGGGGTGCAGAGGCAGGGAGTAGGGAGGAACAAGGAAGGCTTAACTGTGGGAGTAAGTTGGAAAGCTGTGGACTCCTTGTTGGGCTCCGCTTATAAAGGGGAAGAAGAGGAAGTTCTCAGTACTTCCTTTTCTACTCCGGAGCTCCTGGAGCTGGTTCTGATTGGCCGAGGTCAAAGTCTCCATGGTAGAGGGGCAGGGGCTGCCTGTGGACCGGTGCTGGCATAGTTAGAGGATACCTCTTCCGCAGATGTAGATGCTGCTTGCAGACTGGTGCTGGCATGGTTAGAGGATCCCTCTTCTGCAGGTGTAGGCGCTGCCTGTGGACCGGCGCTACTGCGGATGTTTGCGGCGCTACTGTGGAGTTTGTCTCCAAAGCTATCCAGATATGGGAGGGGATACTATCTACCTGGTTTGGCAGGTCGCTTGGTTGTCGGCAACCATTTAGCATTGAGGTTCATGAACCTTTTGCTCTTGTGACTCCATTTTTGAGACATTAATATAATCCTGCCACCTCAGGCAGGATAAAACCATGCAAAATATATGTAATAGCAATTGGGATTATGACTTCTGCCAGAGGCAGTTTGGGAACCTCTAGTTTAACAGAATAAAATATATTCCCCATCTAAATGAAAATATTCATTAGAGTTTGGATTGTTTTCTCTCCTCTAAAGTAATAAAATGTATAGAATCATAGAACTAGGGAACCAGAAGGCACTTCAAAGGTGATCTAGTTCAACCCCTGGCCTGAGGAAAGATACACTATACCTAATCCATCCCTGGCAGTCTTTTATGGAATGTTCTCCAATAGACACCAAGGGTGGGTCAGTTTCTCAGTAAACAGGTGCCACTGACTTCCACACAATTGTCTCCATTTACCTGGGCACAGGATCCAACCCTCCCTTTGCCAGAGGACCCAACTACCTGTGCAAATCAGGGACAGCAGAAATAGAAAAGCCAGGGTAACCCGGTTGGCAAACCAGGTCCTTGAATCTGTCTCTTTTCTAATGAGCTGAAATGAGGAGATGGAGAGAAGGCAAAGGCTCCGCTGTGATCTGAGACCTCGATCCATACTCATTCTACCTGTGGAGCTTCAATCAAATTGTCCGCGCTGCGCCTCGGAGGCTAGAGAGGTATTTATAGAAGCCTCCTTGAAGTCTCAGGAAATTGGCATCCGTTTATCAAAGTGCCTCCCGTTCCCTGATTCAAGGCAGGCGAAACAATCCGGAGAAAAGCCGGCAAGTGAAGGGAAGTGGCATGAGGGGCATCTTAGTCAAGCCAGATCTGCCTGCCTCTGGTCTCTATTGGACTGTCCCCTGGAGCCAAGACACTCAGAATGACTCATAATATTTATCATGAGCCTCCTAGAGCCCCAGGAACTCTTTGAACAGAGTATGACAGAGCACCTGAGGGAAATTCCTAGGGGAGAAAGAACCCTCTGATTACTCGGCCTCCTGCAGCCAACGTTACCCTCTATTGCACCCTAAGCAGAAGGAAGAAAGGCCCATGTTTTGGGGGTGGTGCCTGGCTATGTGGGGCATGGCTTGGGTATGTGTTTCCAGTCCTTGGAGGGAAGGCAACAGTAGAACTGGAGCCATACTGGGGCCACAGATATGGATCAAAGGTCCAAACCCAACTACATCTAGCTTGGCCCAAAGGGGGCATGGCTACATTAAAGGAGGGCAGGAGAGTGCTTTAGCGCCTCTCTTTTCTGGCATCGTTTCACCATTCACAGAGCATAGTGACCTCATGACACGCCACAGGGGGCAGGGCCTCCCTCCTGCAGCTGAGGAGCCTGAGGAGCCATAGCCCAGGGGCAGAGGATGCAGATCCACCAGCGAGTATGGGGTGGTCATACCTTCCCTTTAAAAGAGAACACTTATGAAAAATACATAGTGCAGGGCTGCACTGGAACAAATGCAGCGCTGCAACATGGATTTTTCATAAGTGTCCTCTTTTAAAGGGGAGGTATGGCCACCCTAATGGCTCCCACAGGTTTGTGAGCTCCAGGGCAGCTGCAATTCCAGTCCTGTCCCCTCCCCAGCTCTGCCAGTGTCCCTCATTCCTGCTACTCAGTCCTGGGCTTCCCCCAGCTCTGCCAGCCCTTTTCTGTCCGTCTCCTCTGCCCAAACCCTCATCCACGCCCTAGTCAACTCACGCCTCGACTATTGTAACCTCCTCCTCGTTGGCCTTCCCCACTCTCACTTTTCTTCCCTTATCTCTGTTCAAAATTCTGCTGCCAGGATCATCCACCTAGCCCGTCGCTTTCACCATGTGCAGCCTCTCCTTTCCTCTCTCCACTGGCTCCCTCTTCCTGAGCATATTCTGCACAAGCTCCTCATCTTCACCTACAAAACCCTTCACAACCTCGCTGCCCCCTCCTCGGCCCTGATCTCCCTCCGCACCCCTGCTCAAGCACTCCGCTCCTCCTCCATCCCCTCCCTCACCCTCCCACGCCTCCCCTGCTCCCCCAACCGCCTTCGTCCCTTCTCCCTCGCTGCCCCGCACGCCTGGAACTCCCTCCCTGCCCTCGTCCGCCTTGCCCCCACCTTCCACACCTTCAAGTCCCTCCTCAAAACCCACCTCTTCCGCTCCGCCCTTCCTAACTCCTGCCAACCATCCCCACCCAGGATTATCCCCCACCTGTTATCTGCAAACTCCCAATTTACTGTAACTGAGCCAAGAACGTATACCTAAGTTCCTGCATCCTCATGAATGTTGCATCCCTTGTCTCTCACTCTGTTCCTCCTTCCTTTTCTCCCCTCCCCCTGTCTTTAGATTGTAAGCTCTCGGGCAGGGACCGTGTCTATCTTATTCTTTGTAAAGCGCCAGGTACATCGCTGGTGCTATATAAATGCTTATAATAATAATAATAATAACAACCCACACTCCCTTCCCTGCTATCCCAATTTTCTAGTCCCTTCACCAAAATCTGCCAATCCCAGCCTGCAATCATCCTGTTCTCCCAGTTCTTTGCCCCCTTTAGCTCATTCTGCTGATGACCCCCAATCCCAGCCCACAGCTACTTCAGCTTGTATCCAGTGCTGTCAATATGCCTCAATCTGCTATCCCTGTTCTGGGCTCTCCCCAACCTGACTCTGCTGATGTCTTTTAGTGCTGATCCAGAGTCCCCTGGTTGGCCCAGCTTTGTCCCTGCCCCCCTCACTCTGCCAATGTGTCTCAGTCCTGATCTGTACCCCCCCCTCCCCTTTTTCACAAAGACTGGGTGAAAGTCAGTGGCCCACCTCATTTGGTAGGAAATCCTGCTAATTGATGGTCTCCTGAATGCTGGGCCATGGGGACTGTGTGGCAATTCTGTCTTTTAATCCCCACCTGTATTTTTTAACCTTGTTGGAGCCCGTTGGAGGACTGCCTTCGTTATGACTCCAAACAAGGAAATTACTTATTCTCCAGTGTAGCTTGGCTAATTAACAGGTGCCATTAGCGATCTCGTTAGCATACTCACCAAGGGAGCCTTGTGCGACCTGTTTTCTGCTATGATAGGAAAAGGTAAGCTGTACTCGAGACAAAGGTAATAGCAGAAAGAGGGGAGCCGCTTGCACAGCTGGGGCAGAGCTGAGATTCTGGAAGCCACTAAGTAACCTCAAATGGACCAGAGACCAGCTCCTTTGTATCTGAGACTAAGCTGGGGTGACCAGCTGAAAAGGACTGTTGAAGGGCCCAGCAAAGGGCTCCATCTGGAATGAGGACAACCCAGTGATTGGCCCCGTGCTTCCGTTTATTATCACTTCTCATTCCTGAACCCGTAGCAGGTGGCTCTGTAGTTCAATGTCACCCTTTTTCACCCAGTACCAGGGACGCGTTCACACCCCATGGTGTGTCACCAGACATTCCCGGGGTTGAGAATGGATATGCTACATGGTTGGGCATTGTATAATCTTGAATGGCCATGACTTGTTTAATGGATCGTTAGGTCTACAGTAATTGAATTAAGGCCCATGGTGTTGTACTCTTGAGTAGGGGTGGAGGGCACCAATAGGTGGACAAAAGCCACCTGTGGGTCTGGGGAAGTTGTAACTTGAGGGGCAGATAGTGGTAGGGAAATGGGTGCTAATCACACCTAGGCTTCTCTCAATGGGACTGCAAAAGTACCTAGCCAGCCCAGTCCTGCCAAGAGGGGCTGGGGCAGGGAAACTCCTATCCGCACCCAGAAGGATTCAGACAGAGAAATTTCTAGAAGGTTCTAGCCCCAGGCTAGGGAAAGGTATAAAAGCCCCTCTTCCCAAAGAACCCTGTTTTCCCTTCAACATGACACCAAAGGGGATCAGCTGCAGGCTCTTTTACATTTGTTTGGTTGCCTTTGCTTGCCATAACCTTGCTTTTGACAGACTTTTCTCACCAATTGGCTATTGTTCTTATAACTGGGGGTATTTTCAGACGTTACGAGACCACGCTCAACCACAGTCAATACCCTGTGGTGGGGAATGGCCTCGTAAATCTGTTGGGGAACCGGAAGTTCCCCCCAGATGTTAGCCACGGTCAATCGCGGCGGGGAATCACATTTACCACGTGATTGGTGGGACCGGCGCCGATCGCGTGGTGAACATGATTCCCCGCCATGATGAAGGGGCCTGTCTCGTCTGGACAGCAACCACGGCCCGGAATCCCCGGCGGGATTCCGGGCCGTGGTCAATTCGGGCGGGCGCTGCGGCTGCATTGGCCGCG
>QEPC01003729.1:1634665-1729749 GCA_003113815.1 Sphenodon punctatus
CAGACATGACGCTAACCACCCTTTAACCACCCTTGGTGGTTATTTATGCATGTTGCAGGGCTGTATTGGTGCCCTATGCAGCCCTGAAACATGCATAAATAACCACCAAGGGTGGTTAAAGGGTGGTTAGCGTCATGTCTGTTTTCACCCGTAGTTAAACATGAGAAGACTGTGAAGAACTGCAACAGGATCTTATAAGACTGGGTGCCTGGGCATCTAAATGGCAGATGAGATTTAATGTGGACAAGTGCAAAGTGGTGCACAGAGGGGAAAATATTAATTAACTATGAGTGCACAATGCTGTGTACAAAGCTAGGAGATACCACTCAGGAAAAGAATCTGGGAGTGATTGTGGACAATATGCTGAAATCCTCAGCCCAGTGCGCAGCAGAAGTCAAAAAAGCAAACAGAATGTTAGGGGTTATTCACAAAGGGATATTTATTTATTTTTTACATTTCTACCCCGCATCCTCCCGCACAATGGTGGCTCGGAGCAGCAACAACATATAAAAAATACAATAAAATACATAAAACAAAGTATTATAATATTAAAATTGCTTAAAAGGCTAAATGCTAAAGACAAAAAATAAATATACCCTCCCAACCCACTATCTACCCCACCCCCCTTCCTCGAAGGCCCGGCGGAACAACCAGGTCTTACATGATCTTCGGAAAGAGGGGAGGTCCGGGGATAAACGGGCCTCCATCGGGAGGGAGTTCCACAGCCTAGGTGCGGCCACCGAGAACGTCCTCCCCGCCATTGCCACCCGGAATACCTGCGGGACCTCAAGTTGGGCGCCCCTGGCCGGCCACAGGGGCTGCGAAATGACCTGGGGCCTGAGGCGGTTTCTCAGATAAGCAGGTCCGAAGCCGTTTAGGGCTTTAAAGGTCATTATCAACACTTTGAATTGGGCCCGGTAGACTATAGGCAGCCAGTGCAGAGAACAGAGCACAGGTGTAATGTGCTCATGGTGACCTGTCCCCATTAGGAGACGAGCCACCACATTCTGCACCAGCTGCAGCCTCTGAGCCGTCTTCAAAGGTAGCCCCACGTAGAGTGCGTTACAGTGGTCCAGTCGAGAGGTAATGAAAGCATGGATGATGGTTGCCAGGTTCGAGTTAGAGAATAAAACTGAGGATGTCCTTATGCCTCTATACAAATCAATGGTGCCACTGCACCTGGAATATTGTGTGCAGTTCTGGTTGCCCCACCTCAAAAAAGACATCGCTGAACTAGAAAAGGTACAGAGAAGGGCAATGAGAATGAAAAAGGGTATGGAACGGCTTCCGTACAAAGACAGGCTTGACAAGCTGGGTCTCTTCAGCTTAGAGACGACTGAGAGGGAACATGAAAGAGGTTTATAAAATCTTGAGTGGCGTGGAACGAGTAGGCAGGGAAAGGTTATTTACCCTCTCAAATAGTACTAGAATTAGGGGGCACTCCATGAAACTAGCTGCTGGCAGATTTAAAACAATTCACTCAACGCATAATTAACTTATGGAATTTGTTACCAGAGGACATTGTCTGGGCCAGTAGTATAGCTGGGTTTAAAAAAGGACTGGATAAGTTCTTGGAGAGTAGGTCCATTAATGGCTATTAACCAAGTAGCTTACTAGATGAGCTTCTTACTGTCAGGAGCTGGGAGTGAACATCAGGGAATGGATTGCCCATTGTGACTGTTGGTTCTTCTCCCAGGAGATCAATATTGGCCACTGTCAGAGGACAGGATGCTGGGCTTGATGAACCATTGGTCTGACTCAGTATGGCACTACTTATGTTGTTATGAGATTCCCCACCGGGAGAATCACTGGCCCCGATAACATGGGCAAGTGGCCATAGACCATGTTCCAATGAACAGAGGTAAGCCAAAGAAATTAAATTGAAGTAACTACTCCACTTTGGTAGTGTTCAGAAAAACAATGTAAACTGAAGTAACTACTTTGATTTTATTAAACTGAAGTAACTATTCCCCTTTGGTAGCATTCAGATGAACAGTGGAAACAGAAGTAGTACTGCAGCAATTTCCTCCCTAGCTGAGACATAATGACCATTAAACCGAGGTCACTACCCTCACACTGATAAGTGTTCACACGAAGTTACTTCGAAATGCAAACCAGAGGTATATGTATGCCTGATTTTTCCCTACCCATTCCTGAATAACTTCAATTTAGCGCTCTATTTGTGTGAATGCTTCAGTAGTAAAATAGAAATAAGGCCCAACCAGTGATGTGGGGCAGAAAATTTTCCACAGAACATTTTCCGTAATGGAAAATTTTCTGCCGTATTTTCCCAGCAAATTTTCCGGTTCTAAAAATGCATTATTTCATAAAATTAATTAGTAACATTATTATAACATAAATCTCCACCCCCCCATTTAAATATTTCAGTTCAACTACTTTTACTACTGTAAAAACTTTGGCGATATTTATCCAGCACATAAAATTAACATAGTGTACTTTTAGAATTTTGTTTACGAAGTACAAGTCAAATAAACATGCTAAATCAAATCCCAATCGATTTAGGGCATTAGAAAAAATTTCTGAAAATTTGCATTGGAAAGTTTTCTGATTCAAAATTTTCCAGAAAACCCACATCACTGAACCCAGCGACATTGAATTAACTTTTTGGTGCAATGTGACCTAAGCAACTCTCTTTCCTATCTCAGGCTCACAGACATATAGCCTGAAGACAGGTTTTCCCCCTGCTCATTTGCCATTGCTCTGCTGCTGGGGGGTCAAACGCTGCTAAATCAGAACTGGCAGCACTTCTGCACCGGCATAGACAGCAGCACGAGGCAATGGACTGATCCAGATGCCAGAATACACAGATCCGCTATGCCAATGTCACCCCATCCCTAGAAAGACACCAAGTATGATCTTGTAAGAGGACAGCACTTAGTGCAAGTCTCATTCACTTCAATGGGAGTTGTGCTCATGCTAAATGCTATCACTGATATGATTTGCTTGGAGGATGGGCCCACGGCCTATTTTTCTCTTTGCAGGCCTGAATCATTCACGTCGGTGTCATGTCATTAATCGTGCCAGTCCCATTCCAGCATGACTAAAAGAGAGCTGCCCTTTCTAGCTCTTAAATTATTAGCTGGGGAGTTCACCTCTGACAATTTAATTAGATTGAATCTCTAGCCTCAGCCCAGCAGGGTGGCAGTGGAGATCGGAAAAGCGATCGGTTCTGCTTCGGACCCCTACATCCAATTCTAGCTGGTGGGAAGGCTCTTCCTTGGAGGGGTGTGTGATTGGAGGGGTTGGTTTATGGCGCCCAATGCACCTTTGCTCATTTCTCACTGGGGTGGGGGAGGTTTGACAAGAGAGGGATAGTTTATTAAGCACATGATTAATTTTGGCACAGGCTGCTGGCTCCAGAGATGAAGGGAGAGAGAAAAAGAGAGGCTCCTGCCTCTGCTGATGCAGCGATCGTGTGGCTGAGGAATCCTGCAATGCAGCACTGCTTTTTAATGAGCCATTTGTCTCCTGGACTCATTAGCATTCCAGGAGAGATGGGAGTTGTGCCCCCCCAACCTCATCTGAACAATGATTCTTGGAGCAGCACAAGGGAACACCAGGATGACACGCATGCGGTGGCCACTAGGAATTCCAGAGAGGCGGGCAAGGCTTCCACCTCGGAGTTGAGTGCGCTGCCAGGGCAGGCATCTGCAGAGACATTGCTTCAAGAAATTGCTTGGGAGAGGGTGGGCAAAGCTGTATCAGTGAGGGAGGAAAAGAGCCAAGATTGTCTGCCCCCCAAGGCTTATCTCTGCCCCTGAAGGACAGAGACTGGCTGCAGGATGCAGCATAGATCTGCAACTTTGCTGGTACTATTGGCCCCATGCTGCTGGTTTTCATGGGGCATCATTTGCAACAGATATACAACATCTTTGTTAGGGCGGGCAATCCCTGACCACTCCTAAAAGGAGGCTAGTAATAGGATCCCCTTCCACTGCTCTCTCGATGTGGAGGATGGATCCAGGGCTGATATTCTTCTTTGTGAACAGGCCTCTCCCAGCTTAGACAGAAGAGATTGGGACATGATGACCTCAGGGAGAGGAGGGGAATTGCTGGGAGAGGAGAGGGGGATGAGCGAACGCAGTTTGGAGTTCAGCCCGAACTCAGCCTGTTCGGACGACCGAACCCAAACCTGAACTGACTGAACCGAACTAGATCAGAATGTCGAACTGACTGAACAGTTCGGTCAGTTCGGATCGTGTTTGGGTGAGTTTGGGTGGCAAAAACGCGTCACTGGAAGGCGAAACGTGACAGGGAGGGGGAGTCCGCTGAGGAGCAGACTTCCAGGCACCAGGGATGGAGAGACTAGGAGTAGCAGCCAGACTGCCCAATCACCATCCCTTTTCGCCTCAGACCACTGGCTTCGCAGTCTGCGATTGGCCACGAGCTAGGCTGCACAGAGCCAATGGGGCTTGTGGTGAGGCGGGCGCAGCAAAAAACAAACAAACTGATTGCCTCCCCCCTTCCCAACACCTTCTAGCTAGTCACTGTTCCTGAACAGCAGGCGTTTCAGAAGACTCCCTCTCTCCCAGCAGTTTTTGTTCCTTCCTATTCCTAATCCATTGCCATCCTCCTCCTGTTTCACCCATCCAGCCCATTTACTGCCATATTATCATTTATTTAGATTATATTAGATAGATTTAGGTGTTATTTTTGTTTTTACCCCTCCCTGTGTTCAATCTTCCTCCCTCCCTCCCTCCATTGAATCCTTTCCCTCTCCTGCTTATTCCATCCCTGATTCCTTTCCCCTGTTTTAAGTTTTGGATTTATTTAGAGTAGTATTATTATTAGATTGATTTTCATTTCAGTTTTGTACCCCTCCCTGTGTTCTTTGTGTTTTCCCCTGTGTAATATTGTATATATAGATAAATAGTTATTATACTTACTAGATAGATATACATAGTAGTTAGCTTAGTTATAGAGAGAGATAGAGATACAGTGTGTTTGTAGGACAAGGCCTTTATAGTTAATTATTAGGATATTCCATTTAGTTAAATAGGTTTTAGAATAGTTAATAGCAGTTAAATTTAGTGTGTGTGTGTGTATGTGTATATATAAAAATAAAAAGGAAACACCCACTCCAGCCCCAGGCCCCACCGTCAGGGTTCTGGGGCCTACGTTACAGGCAGGGAGGGCTGTGGCCAATATGTATCTAGAAGCTGCCACTCTAGCCCCAGGACCCACCGTCATGGGTCTGGGGTCATAATTCCTTGCACAGAGGGGTGTAATTCCACCGCATCAAGAAACAGCCACTCCAGCCCCAGGACCCACCGTCAGGGTTCTGGGGTCAAGTTACAGGCAGGGAGGGCTGTGGCCAATATGTATCTAGAAGCTGCCACTCTAGCCCCAGGACCCACCGTTACGAGTCTGGGGCCATCATTCCTCGCAGAGAGACACTGTCATTCCACCATATCAAGAAACAGCCACTCCAGTCCCAGGACCCGCCATCAAGGTTCTGGGGCCAAGTTACAGGCAGGGAGGGCTGTGGTTAATATCCAGAAGCTGCCACTCTAGCCCATTGGACCCACCATCATGGATCGAGGGCCATAATTTCTTGCACAGAGAGCCTTTTTATGAACGCCCGAACCGAACATCCGAACCCGAACGTGGCGACCGGACCGAACGTCCGAACTGAATGAGTGAACCGAACCGAACGGCGGAACCCGAACAGTGATCTGTTCGCCCATCCCTAGAGGGGAAGGGAGGAGCTGGGGTTAGCAGGCAGGGGAGAATGGAGAGGCTGGGCTCACTAGAGCAAGGGACAGCTCATGAGTGGCACCAGCAGGGCCCCTGGAAGTCTGAGAAGTGGCAACAGTGTGGCTTCCTTCCTGCGTCTCCCTCCCTCCTGGGGCTGTGTGGCTGCCCTCCCAGCTCACAAGGCAGGGTGCATGCTCTCCTATGGCCAGAGCAGCTCATCTTCCTTCCCCTGCTCCTCAGGCCCAGAGCTACACAGCTTTCCTCTCAGAGCCTGGGGCTCAGCAGCTCTCCCTGCTTCTCCCACCCACCCCCGCCTCAGCAGTATGGCTTCCTCTGTCCAGGCTGTCCTCCACAAGGACCCTGGCCCAGTCTAGAACCAGTAGAATTTTAACAATGGTTTAGCCAAACCATGCAGGACTGGCTGAATAATATATCACCCCTGGGCGGATCAACAGAGCACTGACCTTAGCCTGGTTGAGCCTCTCGCTCTGCAAGGGTCCAGGGAGCATGTGACACAGACAGGAAAAGAGAGCTTGGCTTTGTTGGGAACAGCAAGGGGAATCGGAGACAGTGTGTACAAGCTCGTCTCTTCCCTTCTCCAGAATTCAGGGCAGCAACCCAAGAGATGGTCTTGGGGGGCCCAGAAACAAACTTGGGAGGGAGGTAGCAAAACAGCTCTCCTGACTTATCAAATGACTCCTTCTCTCCCATGCAGACCACATATCTATTGTGCTGTAGGAGAGCCTTGCAACCTGATTCACTACGTAGCCTGCATTGCCATTTTCACCAGTGCAAAAACAAACGTGAATGCTAGCAATTCGCAGTGGGGCACGGCACGCCTGTGATTGTCAGCCATTGGCACTGGTGCAGAGATAGGCTGAGTCTGGGACAGCTCTCTCCTGTCATAAATCTACACCTCCCTGCTGCATCGTAGGTGTTTCCTGCAACTGGCACCTCTCTCCTCCAATGGGCCTCCTGCCCTTCAGGCGAGGGGCAGGGCTACATTAGAAACAGCTGGAGGGAAAGCCCTGCCCCTTTCTGATGTGACTACGCCCCCTTTCCAAGTGTCATCACGTTGTGATTCTTGGAAAGAGTTGTCATGTAAGAAAGGAACAAAGGGGCTCTTTCACCCCCTTGAATTTAATTCTGCGAGTGCCCCTGAGCTATGCCCCTGTAGCAGTGGAAGTGACAGAAAAAGGTTCAAGGCAATGCCTCTAAAGAGTCCTCAGTTTGAGGGATGAATCTGAATCTTGGTGACAGAGAGACAGATCTAGAGTGACTTCACTGACTTGAGCACGTCCCCAGGGTATAGGCCTGGCAGGTCTTTGACTTCAGGAAAGACACTCGCTGCTTAACCTCAGGGTCAGATGAGATCAGATTCCAACCCTGTTATGAAGCATGTCATGTGATTGCTAGAGGTGAGGCTAATCTGCACCCACTCATAATGGGTCGTCACGGATTAATCCATGCTGAACTGCAACAGTGGCAACATGCCCGTTTGATTTTCGAGTTGAAATCTACACAAAAATAATAATAATAAAAAAAAAATAAAAAAAAAAAACCCCCACTGCGCATATGCAAAATGGCTGCCAGACCATTCGGCATCTGCACCCTTTTCCAAAAGGGCAGCGGTAGCATCACCACCATTTTGGAAAAGGGCAGTCAGTCTGCACATTCACAGTGACCATTTTGCACATTCGCAGACTGGCTCCAAAATAACGGCAACCCTGCCACTGCCCTTTTGGAAAAGGGCACGCATGCACGAACAGTCTGGTGGCCATTCTGGGGATAGACAATGTTTTTTGTTTTATTATTTTATTCATTTAAATACAGATCCATAATACGTACTTAACGCTGCAAACTGCAGCTACGGATCCGAAGCTGCAGTTTACACCAAATCAGTGCTGCCCCTGAGGCTGGAGGATTGAAGCGCTCTGGTAGAGACCATGAAGAAAAGCACCCCCACAGGCAGTGCTGAATCCAGGGAAGATGGGTCCCCCTGTGAAATGGGCGTACGGAGACCTCCTTTTAACATTAGGCTGTTTGATGGACACACACTGACTTGCCCATTGAAATAAAGAAAATGTTTACCATAATTTTCTATTTTCAATTAAACATAATGTTGCATTGCAAGCTCTACTGGCCCCTATGTTGCCCATATGTGGCTATTTCTAGTTTATTCATGGGATCACATGGGTTGAGGGCCTCCTCATGAATCGCTATGAGCCCTGCAGAAGTTTGGACTCCCCACACTCATGTTGCCAACATATGTTGCCATATGTTGCTATGTTTGGCAACATAGGCCAAAATGTTGCCATTTTGGCCTATGGGAGTCTCAGGGTCAAACTGTGAGAGGAGCAACAACCCGTCACGCTGTCTGCACTTGCTTGGATCCAGCCCTCCTGTCTCTAGGGATTTTAAAGTAAAATACTCAAGCTATGAGACAGTCAGAGCAGGATACCAAACAGAGAAGAGGGCAGGGAACACATCCTGTCTCCTCCAGGCCCCTCTCCAGTCTCAAATAAATTTGAATAGTCACATGAACTTCTACGTCTCTCTGCACATTATGCATTCTTCATTAGTTCAGTCAGTTAGAACTTTGCGTTCTCTCTAGAACTTACTCCCCCAATCACATAACATTAATCTGTAACATGTAACAATGACCCACTAACCACATGACGTACTAAAAACAGCCTAGCGGATAAGTTGTTAAACTTTGACCTGGGAGACCAGAGTTCAAATCCCCTCTTAGTCATGAATTTAATAGGTGGCCTTCAGCAAGTCACTGGGTGTCTTTAGACATAACATCAACAGGTGTCTGAATGTGTGTTTTGACCTTCATATGAACACTGGTTTGGCCCTTTGTTCACCATGTGGCCCTGCTTAGACACACAGCCGATCTTGGGGCAAATCGGTGTTTTGCTTGCCACCTGATCTCCACACACAAGCGCTGCCGCCTCGTTCCCGTGTTGCACCTGCTAACACGCCACACAATAGCATTAGACACAACGTTGGCCACGTGTTCAGCCGGAACACATAGATTGTCCTTTGTGATGCAATGGTGTTCACATCGTGTGTTCAACGGGTGGCCAAATTGGTGTTGGGATTGTTATGTTGCTTACACACAATGGCCAAACACATGCCTAGGGGTCTTGACACCCGATCTTTGTTATGTCTAAAGACACCCACTATCTCAGCCTCAGTCCTCCATCCTATAAAATGCAAATAATAATGATGACCTACCTCACAGGGTTGTTGTAAGGATGAACTTGATGAAGATTGTAAAACACTCTGAACATGGAAAGTGCTATAGAAATGATAACTAATAATGAGTTAGCAAATTAACAAACACCCAATATTGAATTTACCCAAGAAAAGAAGTGAAAAATGTGATTGTGAACCTCATTGGTAAAATTTGCAGGGAAATTGGATTGGGATTGATATATGCAAATGGCATGTAAATTTTGAATGCAAATTTGCATTTGGGACACGAATTATAAGATTCCAGTTTGCAATTGGAGGGAAAAATTTGGAATTCACAGGTAGAAATAGGCATCAAATTTTTCTGGGTTTGCATCACTGCCGATATTCATTTCTTCCCTATGCCTGTTGCGCTAGGTCAGCTGTTATGCACCCAAGAGCCAGTGAAAGAAGCCTGATCTAAGAGTCTGGATTTACTGCAGCTGACCAGGAAATAAGCAGCTTGGAGAAGCATGGATCTCAGGAAAGTGTCTCAATGCAAAATTAATACTTAATGCCGCACTCCTGGGATGTGGTGCTGGGAGCGCTGAGCTGACAGGCAGAGTCTGGAAGTCTGAGGCGCTCTGTCTCACCAACTGACAACTGTCACTCAGCAGGGCTGGCTTGGATCTGTGCGGTTCGGGGCCTGTCAGGCTCTGTTTGAAGGATCCAGCTTGTAACGGTGAAGAAAGAAACCCTCCCAGGATTTCACAGCTATTGAAGACACAGAGCCAGATCCCTGGATGGTGTAAAGTGGCAGAGTTTCATAGAAGTCAACAGGTTACGCCAGGTTACACCAGTTGAGGATCTGGCCCATAAAAGCCAGCAGTGGGAAAGGGGGTTATTGTTGGGGGTTTTTTAATTAATTTTTTTTTTCTTGTTTCCTAATTCATGTGCTGAGAAGAAGAAGAAAAATACTTCGGGAGAGAAAAAGAGAAAGGAATAAAGCAGAGTTTGCAGCAGGCATGGAGAGAGAAGAAAGAGGGGACCGGCGCCCCTGTGAAGAAAGTCACAGCACAACAGGTTTGATCATGCAAGCAATTCTGAAGTGAGGGGAATTCAACAAGAGAGGATGAAGCTGCAAGTTCAGGCTTTGCAATCAGAAAAGAGGATAAGTTCCCTACAAGGGGATGCAGCAATATTAACTCTGCCATAGATTTGATGCTTATGACCCACTGACGTCATCTGTGAGGACTCATGCCTTGACCCTGCAACCCTGGAGCAGGGCCAGTCCTATAGTGCCACTATGTTGCTTCATCTCCAGCCCAGCCTTTCACAGTAGAGGCTCCTTTTGTGTTAGCCAGGCCATTCTCCTCCTGATGCCCGTCTTCTGCAACTTGCCATGCCCCCCGCTCCCTACTTGGGTGCCAGGCAGAATAAAGCTGAGTGGAATAATGATGTCCTGTTCCTGTCTTGTTCCTCAAGCCCTGCTTTTGTTCTGAACCATTCTCTGTTGCTCCCAGCCTTGTCTTGCTCCTGTTCCGCCTGGCCTCCCCCTCCTCCCCTTCTACCAGCCCTCTCTTACTCTTTTCCTCCAGCCTCACCTCTTGTGCCCCTTCTCTGGCACCAATCTTGACTTCCTTCTCCAGCCACCCCTTTTAGACGAGTGGTGCGCGATTTCGCATCGCGATTGTGCATAATTTGAAACGTCCGTCTGTTGTAATTAGACGAGACGGAAGTGGGGTATTATGCGCATATTATGGCAGTGGCACATTTTTAAAGTCCGAGAATTAAATAGCTCGATTGTGAGCTACTTAAGGGCTTTAAAAATGTGCAACCGCCATAATATGCGCATAATACCCCACTTCCATCTCGTCTAATTACAACATGCGGACGTTTCAAATTATTCGCAATCGCGATGTGCAATCGTGCGCCGCTCATCTAAAAGCGGCCTGATCTTCCATTTCTGGCCTGCTCTTGATCCTTCCTCCCAACCCAACTGCCTACCCATCCTGGATGCCCCACACCATGTCCACTTATATCATGACTGCTTCTGCCAATATCTACCTTCAGCTGTATGGCTGGTTTATAAAGGCATCTCAGTCTTAGAAGCCTATGCTGCAAAAGGAAGCAATGTGGCCAAGAGCATATCTGACCACATCTGACTTCCCCAATGGGTCAGGTATTGATTCACAATCAGGTGGACTAGAGAAAGTGGTCCGGTCCCTGGCTCAGGCTGTAGTGAGCCAGGAGGTCAAAATTCAAGGGCAAGCCAAAGTCATGATCAGGAACAAGGGTAGCTAAAGCCAGGGAGTTTAAAATTTAAAAAACCAAGCTGGATCAGGGTACACAGGTGTCAGGAGCTGAGAGAGCTAAGACAGAAGCTGGGGAGTCCAAGGCAACTGTGAAGTCAGGACAGGACTGAAGAAACAAAAGTTCAAGGCAGGAGGTTAGAGCTGGGTTGGGTTAAGGCAGAAACACACACACAGAGGTTCAGGTAGTTGTTGTGTTGTTTAGATGAACTTCCTGCTTCCTGTCAGACCCTTATATAGGCCTGGCAGCCAGGATGGTACCAGGTAGGCCAACCAGAAGCCAAGGGCCTGGCAAAGGAAAGGGAGACTGGTTATGTGTGAGTCACTCCCCAGTAGCAGAAGCACTACAGCATCTGTCTGGCACCCCCAGAGACCTGGGACTAATTGTTGCAGAAATTGCCTCTGCTAGTGCAGGATTACAGCCTGAGTGGGGAGCACTATGAGACATCAGCACTATGAGCTAGCCAACAGGGTTGTAATGGTGTAATGGATTGCCAACCAAGGGGTTTGCCTGTAAAATTTATTATGGGGATTCCAGCTATTTTAACAGGGAGACACTCGACCAAAACTCAGTGTAACAGTGAACAGAGTTTAATATAGCAAGGATTGAAATCAACACTTATATTAACTTGGAAAGCTTCCCCCATCAAAACCAGTGTCCAGGCCTGTAGACAGAGCGTGGCTGACAGTGCTGTTCTCCCTGAACTGTTGTCAATGTTGATGGTGGTGATGGCGATGATGGTGGGGACCCACTTTGTCGAATGTCTTAGTCCTTATCTGCAAAGCACATTGCTGACCACTCTGTCAGCCTCTCTCTTCCACCTGGCTCACAGAGAGGCTACCTGATTGCTCCTTTCCGCTGTCCTTGTACAGGTCCTGGCCTTCTCAGTCCTGCCATCTCCTCAGCAGCCAACTCCTCTCCCTCATTAGATCAATGCTCCCCCCTTTCCAAAAACCACAACATCCCCCCCACCCCAAAGCCACAGCCTGGGTTTTTACTGGCTCACACCAACGTTCCATTTTGAGAGGGGAGGGGAAAAGAGAGAAACCCACTCCTGACAGTGCTGACTAGCTCTGCTACAATATTACAGGGCTACAGTAGCCCATGACTATTCAGGGAAAAGAAGAGTGCCCCCCCCCCCCATTGCTGGTATTTTGAGAGGTTTTTTATAGATATGAGATGTTGACAGAATGGCATGCTGGGAAATTCATTTGCATAATATGTAGGAGTTACTTCATCTGCATGATTTATTCTGCTCACTGAATTTGGTTTTCCTATATGCAGAATTTGAAGGGGTGGGAAAGGAAATGGACAGAATACACAAAGGGCTTGGTCATGGGTCCAGGGGAGTAATAGGTACACGTTCCCCTCCAAGCTGTTCCATTTTCAGTGACTTCAAGATGGAATGGGATGAAATGTTTGGGAGAGGCTTGAGGAACTGGGAGTAGGAGAGACGACATTGGAGAAAACAGCTGGATGAGAAGACAGGAAGGCTGGCTCAATGGCTGAGACTGTAAAGTGCCAATTTTTGCACTGCCAGAGACTTTTTAGGTGTTAATAAACATAATAGGGTCCCTGTTCGCTGGCTATGGCCCACTTGAGCCAGTGCCTCACCCCGTGTGTTTTGTTTCCGGGCCACCAGATTTGGGCCCGGTACAGACCTCAGTGGGGTAGGCGGCTGGCCCGGAAATCCTAGAACTAGGATTGGGCCAACAGTCTGGGCCCAAGGGCTGCCCAGGTGGGCCAAACCGGGTGGGCACATCGGTTTCTGCACCAACCCGGCTTGGCATGGGGGGTTGTCCAGCCACATGTCACTCCCCCCTCCCCGACTGGGTCAGGCCAAGGAAACTTTTAATCTGTTCCCTGACCTGTGTTGTCCTGTCCAGGGTCTTACCCCCCTGCCCCCCCCCCCGGAACGTGCAGCTGACACCCCGGCTACACATTTGTTTTTACCCTTACTTTCAGACCTTGGGCAAGTCACCTACCCTCTACCCCCATTTAAAAAGGAGGGGTAATCGAATAGCACCGTCCTGCCCTCAAGGAACGCTGTAACAAAGGCTAAAGCACTCAGGCCTTCTGGGATTGGGGGGGAAGAGAGACCCACCCTATGTAGATGTCTCTGGAAATGAGTAAGAGAGGAGGTTGGTAATCTGAAGGACAGGGTCTGAAGCTAGGTGTGTTTTGAGCCTCCACAAATCCCCCTCTCCAAGGGGATGGGCTTCTGTTACAGGAAAAGGCAGTTTGTCCAGCACTGAAACATGATTTCACTGTATCCAGGACACCCAAACCCAATCTTCTATATTTTGACTTCCAGGCCTCTGTGACCCAGTGCTTCAATGACCCCTACTCAAAAGCTTGCTCCAAGAGCATATTGGTCCAAATTCCCCACCCCCCATCCAGTTCCTATTACTGCCCCCGAGAAGCGGTAACAACCTTGATTTTCTTGACATTGGCTGAGATGTTAAAGGGGTGGAGATTGATGCAGGTCAGTCTAGGATTTTGGAGTTCAAGATGAAATCGGGGCCTGGATTGGTAAAAAAAAACCCATTCTCGGTCTTAACAAGATGCTGCCAAGCTTTCTGCTCACAGCTCAGTCAACCCACGAGCACCTCTGAACAGCCGCATTCTTCAAAAGGAAACCCTCAGCGGGACTTTAGAGAGAAAGGACAAAGCTGCGAGTTCATGAGCCCACAAAGAAGTTAGCTTGGAAATAAAATAATAATAATAAAAAAGCAAAGCCAGGAGACAAAAGAGGAACCAGTAAAGTGGGAGCACATCCTCCTACAGAAGAACACAGGGAGAGGCACAAGCACTGATCATTTACAGGCGAGCAGGCCACCAGGATAGAAGATGCCCTTTGAAGCGTTGTTTGCTCACAAACATACTCAAACACACACTTTTCTGTGTGCACCAAAAATCAAGCCAGAAGGATCGAGGAAAAGGAAGGGGAACAAAAGGAAAGAGAAAAATATGGAACAAGGGGACTCAGGGAAATGATGATGGAGACATTTCCTCACCCCTTACTCAGAGGCAAGTCCGTGGGGGTGAGGGGCATCAAAATGATGTTCACACTGAGCACCCACCTCTCCCAGAGCATGACAAAAAGCTGCCCCCCTCATCACAGCCCACACTGGATCAGGACTACAATTCCCAGTAGCATCCAATGCAGCAGTTTGGTCAGGTTCAGCCTCTGATTTGCTGTAGGCGAGGAATTGGTAGGTCATATGTGCTATGAACAGGTTAGTCTGCTGCCAAGTGAGTATGGGGTTCAAGGTTTGCTCAAGGTTCAGCACCTGGTTGAAAATTTGCTCAAGGTTCAGCACCTGGTCCTCAGGCAGCCTCCATCGTCGCCAGATCAGGGCCCCAGGGAATCTCCTGTCTGGTCCTTCCCACTCAGAGATCAACCGGCACCCATCCCTCCTTACAGCACTCCCTGGTTTCCCCTCCAGCCACTGCTCCTCCTGCCAGGTCCTCCCACTTCAGAGGCCTACCATCCCTAGAGAGGAGAGTGGATTTGTCTAAAAACCAGGGAATCTGGGAGTCTGACCCTGCTCACCTCAAATCTGGTCAGGCCTGGTCCCCACCACTCACTGTAATTCCTGAGAGACTGAGCATCCCCACCAAAAAGCCAAATAACCAGAACTGGCTTGCACCCTGGCAATCCCAGCAGAGAAGATCCACTCATCCAGCCATCTACTCCATTGGGAGTTTGGCTACATGACCCTTGTGGTCCCTTCCAACTCTATGATTATATTATTCTACTCCACCTCACACTCTCTATCCATCCACCCATTTCTCCCGATTCCTTTCCATAGGGCCAAACAAAATCATTGCCTTCCATTAAGAAATGTAATGACTACTAGGGATCAGCATCTCAACTTTGCTTCTCTTCCCAAAGACGCTTCTCTTCTCAAAGACGCATGGGGCGCCCCCTTACTGGTGCACCATGGATTGGTTCCAAGCCAGGTTGGGGATAACAATGCCCCTTAGCAGATGACCAATACCCTGCAGTCCCTACTTTTCTGCAGAGGTCACCTCAAGTAATGACCTTTCTTGGTTCACAATCTCACAGCCTGAGGAGTTGTTACTGTGGCCTCTGGTGCCTCCCACTGCCTCCTGCTACCTCCTACAAATAGACCTGCAGCAATATGGCTGTCAGCTGCGTCACACTGCTGATTGCCATGGGTAGCAATTGCAATAGATACACAGCACCTTTGTTTGAGGCATGGGATCCCTGATTCTCTAGCAGCTCCTATGAGGAAGGTGGTTATTCTAGGATCTCCTTTCATTGCTTCCTCCACCCCACCTGAGCTGATGATTTGTGATACATTCCTAGCAGCTTCAAGGACTCCATCAGCTCAGGACTGGATTAACATAGATCAACAGCGCAAGTGTCCTTCCAGTGTCAAGATGAGCAACGGCTTGGGAGCATTTAAACCAGCGGAAGCCTCCAAACATGCCCCTCTCCTTAGCTGAAATCATTGCCACAATCCCTCCTGTGCCTTTGCTCTGTATCGGGAATGGGATGTGGAAACCACACAGGTGGATGGTTTCAAACAGCTGTGTTTACTCAGTACAAATGATAAGGCAGAACCTTATGGTTTCCATAGGCAGCCATTTTTCTTGAGTCTATGATTATCATGAGTAGAGTAACTATGGTGCAAATACTGTGATGCCCTATTCCCCCTACAAGCCCCACCCCAAGCAGACTCTGCCCTGCCCTTGAGACCTGTTCCCCAGAATTGCCCCACTGCCCTGCATCAGCCTCGAGCCACGCTGTTCCCCAACCCATCAGATCTTATAGCCTGCAGAGTTTCCCTCTCCACAGTTCTCTCCGCAATCCTTAGTCCTCCCTGTAGTTCCCTTTTAGCTACAACTGTCTAAGAACATAGTTGCCACAAGGCTGGATCAGATAAATGACCCATCCAGCCCAGTATCCTGTCTCTGGCAGTGCTCAGCACTGGATACCTTAGAAACAGGTTCTGTATAGAGCAATTTATTTCCAGCAATCAAAGAGTTCATCCCCCTTATCTCCTTGGCTAACAATAGCCATTGATGGGCCTATCCTCTGTGAACTGATTTACTTTTTTGAACCCACCTATATAGGAGCATAGCTATCATAGGGACAAGAGGGACATTTGTCCCAGGGTCCAAGCTGGGGATGGAGTGGGCACAAATCCTGTCCTGTTGCAGTGTGGCCAGACAGAGACTAAGCTGAGTTGAAATGGAAGTGCCTGCAGCATGTGACATGTGTGGGACCCACCCACCCGGCAGGCAGCACAGGGCGGAGCAAGCACCGGCGGAGGCATGAGGCAGGCAGTGCAGCTGCAGCCTCCAGGGCTCAGGGGCAGCAAGCGGAGGAAGGGAGAGGTGCTGGGGGAGGGGATGGTGATGGGGCGGAGCCCAATTCCATTTCTTGCAGCTGGACCCATTCCAACCTAGCTGCGCCCTTGCATGGAAATGAGTCTCAAGTCTGTTCAACAAAGTCTTGTTTTGCCAGCAATACCCACAGTGATATTCCCTTAGTTCAGAATCACACGCTTGGTTTTGAAATATTTGATTTGGCACCTCTAAATCACAGTGTCTGTGGCCAGTGCAAGGGGCAGTCAGAGGGGGAGAGGGGGGAAACATGCTAGGGCCAGCCACATGAGAAGGGCCCTGCTGATGGCATTGCTCTTCAGGGTCTTGCTCCTCTTTAGCTTTCTGCCTTCATTTTCCATTACATTCCCCAACTGGGAACTTCACTCCTGCTCTGTCATCACCCTAGACACTCTCCTGCTCCCTAAACAGTCTTCCCCCCTTCTCTAGTACTACTAAGCATTTCCATAGGGCTACTAGATGTAAGTATCACTTTACAGTCTCAGATATTTGGAGACAGGTCCCTGCTCAGTGGCCTTACAATCTAGGATAGACAAGGGTGAAAGAACACAGGGAAAGACAAAAACACACACATATTCCCATTTTACAGATGGGGGACTGAGGCTGAGAGGTTGTGACTGGCCCAAGGCCACCCAGTGGGTTCATGGCTAGGGTAGGATTTGAACTTTGGCTTCCTAGGTCCAAGCCCAAGCCCAAGCCCAAGCCCAAGCCCAGCACCTTATCCACTACACCACACTGGCTCTCTCAGACTGCCCCCTATGCCTGGAACTCCCCTCCCTGAACACATCCATTTTGCTCCCTCCAGCCTCTCCCTTCAGATCTCTCCTATCAACCTACCTCTTCCATCAGGCTTTCCCTAGCTCCCCTCCTTAACAGATTCCTTGTTTATAACTGACTAGCCTCAGGATCCCCTTCCTTCCCCATAACTAAGCTAAGCAAGTGCACCTCCAAATGTCAACTTCATGAATGTCGCCCTGTCTCTCCCTATGTCCCGCACACCTTATCACCCATCCCATGTCTATTTTAGATTGCAAGCCCCTTTGGCAGGGACCCATCTCTTATCACAACTGTTCAGCACCAGCTAATTGCTAGTATTATATAATAAATAACAACAAACAACAACAATAGAGGAAGTGTTCAATACTAGGGCTGCCCAGCTCCAGGGTAAGTTTCACATGAACCTGCCTTATTTTGGACACCAGAACCTTCCAGAATTTTCATGCAACACCCTATGTCCAGTGCCCCCACACAGCCTAGCTTGGATCACCAGTAGCACTGGTGGGATATGCCATTACCTCGTCTGAATTCCACTATTTGTGCTGAAATTTCAATGGAGGAGGAGAGTTTGATTCAGCTTGGCTCACAGGCTGCACTGGGCCCCGAGATGTTAAAGTAAAGCTCCGAGCGAGCGCCACTGATCCCAGCTCAGACGGCAAGGTTCAAAAATCTTTCAACCAAGCTGCTCTGACTATCTGGCTCACCAGGAGCTGAGTTTTGTGCAAACTGTGATTTCTTTGTAAACATTCCCCTTGGCATTGCCATCCGGTTCGCGGGTTACCAAAGAGACGGCGGTCAGTGGCGCTCCCACCTGCTGGGATTGGAGTGTCTCAGTTACTGATGAAAGCTCCAGCTACTAGCCCTCAGGGGCCTTCTTGCAGCTGGCCGTGCAGCTGACATTGATTGATCTGGGTTTCCGTTCTGTGCATGCCGTGCTCAGTTCAATAACCCACCCCCATCTTGGTCCCAACAGAGGGGCAGCGACCCAGAAACGGCGAGACCACACACAGGAGGCACAAACACCTGTGCCTGATGAGCTACAGGGAACCAAAGTGACAATGTTACTGCCCTGCAGCTGCCCTCTGCTTCCACCAGTGATGGTTGAACTTTGCATGCTGTGGAGAATCAGCAGCCACGGGTCTGGATGCAAAGCTGTTTGCGAACAGAGATTGACAGATGTGATTCGCAGGACAGCAGAGAGCTGCTGTGGGAGGGTGTGTTACTCTGGTAAGTGTTGTCAGGGTTATGGCCAAGGCCCTGTGAACTATGTGCTGCTGCAAGTGCCGACATTTTGAAAGAATTGTTCATTTGGCCAAATTGTTGTAGTAATTGCCGTTGCCAGTGCCGAATTGCAGCCTGAGCAGAGAGCGCTGTGATCTGGGCAATGGAAATGTCATTACTGCGAGCTAGCCAATGGGGTACTAGTCCAGGGCAATGGGGCCCTGTGCCACAACTGCTGAAAGGAACGGCCCACAACCCTCCAGGGCAGAGAAAAGTCTCCTCTCCCCCTGTGTTGATAAGTCCTTTTAGTATTTTGTGAGGTTTTTAAAAGAGACGTTAGGACTGATTTTAAGAGAATTAAAATTTGATGAAATGGCATGCTGGGAAATCAAAATGTGCATAATGGACAGGATGTAGTCAATTTTCATAATTGATTCCGGTTGTTAAACTTGGATTTTCTTCTTGCAGAATTTGGGGTTTTCTGGTTGCAAAATCTGGGGGAAAGAACTGCAGACTACTTGGGACGTGGGATGACCACCCTCCTACGGGTCACCTTCTGAACACAGAGTTTGGGCCCTTTTATTGAAGACATGAGTTACTGGGGGTAGGCCTTCAGTCTGAATTACCAATTTGGATCCATTACAGATTCGGATCTGTAATTTGCAGATTAATTAAGGATTGTGGATTTGGATTTTCCCATTGAAGTCAATGGGAAACCAAGGGCAGTGGCCATTTTGTGCATGTGCAAAATGGCTCTGGCTATTTGTCCATGTGCGATAAAGAGCAGGTAGGACACCATGGTGAGGGAGCTTGCTGGAGGCTGCACAGCAGTGGCGGTGCTTCAATCAAGCCCTCGGAATTCAGTAAGTAGACTCTAGAAAATCCAGATTTGTAAATCCAGATCTGTCACATGTTGTGGATTATACAGCTTAATTTACAACTGCCCGTTTTGGGACAGTTGTGGATTAATCCAAATCTGGAATGCCCATCCCTATGAGTTCCCCCTGCCAAACCATTTCTGGCCCCTTTCCCCTCGGCCTCTTCTGCAAGGCAAGCCCTTGTCTGGCCTCTGGGTTCCTGGCTTATGGCCTCCCTGCGCAGCCAGCTCCCTCCTGTTCCCTCTGCCCTGCTGGTCTGGTTATCTGTATTCCAGACTCAGCCTTACAGAGGCCCTGCTCAGCTGAATCCAATTGCCTCTGGGCAGGTGTGGGCAGGATGCCAACTCGCTAAGGGCTTGCTCCTGCAATGGCATATGACTCACCACACCTGCTCATTTGCCTCTCATTCACGTGGACATTTCCCCCATGTGAGCCCTCCTTCTATCCTCTGATGGGTGGCTAGCAGGAGACAGGGGGGCTACTTTAGGGAGGCATCTGGAGTTGCAGTTTGCTGCTGCCAAAGCACCCTATACCCCATTCCAGCCACAAAGCCAAAGGCAGTGAGGTGGGGTGACAAAGTTGAGGAGGTAAAGTTATCCAAAGGGTGTTACCAGATATAACAGGACATACAAGATCCCATGTTCCCCATTACGTGTCGGTGGCTGCTTATAACCCACTGACACAAACAGTGGCCCCTTTCCCCCCTGATAGGAGGCGGGGGGTGGGAGGAAGCGGATTTACTGCAGCTGAGTCTAGGAGCAGCAGTGTCCCCTGGAACAGTGGTGGCATTGGGAGCAGAAGTGGAGCCGTAACTGTGGCAGGGGGAGCAGTAGTGGAGATGGGGGTTTTGTTCCTGGAGTCCCACCACCACTGCTCCTGCCTCTGCTCTTGAGGCTGCTGTCTTTCCCGGGGACGCACCACCTCTACTGCTGCTGCTCCTGGAATCAGATTCACATAAGCTCTGCCCCCTAGTACTCCTTCTCCCCCGACACCTTGCCCTGTAGCTGTTGTTGCCAGACATAATAATGTCTATGGGAGAGGACTTGCTACCCAGTGGCCACCCACAAGATTGATTGGTGACCAATGAGGAGGGTGTGGCACAAACAGACATAACGAGAGCCTTTGGATAGGGCAGGATAAAAATATAAATAAACTCAAACTTTTAAACACTTCTTCTGCCCCCCCCCCCAATCCCTCTCATGGATAAGAATTTCAAAATTAGGTCACCTGGCCTCTCTTCTCCGCATCAGAGCCCCTCGTATCTCTGCCACATTTACCTCACAACCCCTCCCCTCGCATGAGGCTGGTAAATGTCGTTGTCCCGTTTATTGGGCAGGGAACCCAAGCACAGAGAAAGCAAAGGAGAAATTTTCCAAAGAGCTCAGTGCCTGCAGTTTGGACTCTATTTGTAGAAGGCCTCAGGTCCTATTTTACCCAGCATGCCAAGTTCTTCTAAAATGAGGCCTAGGGGAACACAGCATCTTTAACAGACCCTGATTTTTTGTTGTTGCTGAAACACCTCTCTGTTCTCATGGAAAAGCAAGAAATTGAATCGGGGTCTCCGAAAGTCCAGGGTAACACCCTAACCACTAGGCAATCCTTCCTCACAGCCCTTTTGGATACTATTATTGTTTCCACTGACGTTAGTTCTCCCTGGCAATTAAAGCCCCAAGCCCTGCAGCATTGCACCGCCTCTGGAGCGCTGCTTCTCCCTGAGTGGAGCCCTTAGTATTCAAGGAGTGTGTGAGATTATCATGGTTATTGCTTAGGTAACAAAAAAGAAGTGGGTGCGGGTTTGTGAGCATAAGAGGAAATCGATGGGCCCCTATCACGCTGGACAGTCATTACTGCGCTGAGAATTCATGACTGCAATAAAAAGCGGAGATCCAGCCGGCGATGTGAATTACAGAGTCATCCTCCCCAGAGCAAAGACTCCCCTAGGCGTGATTCTCCAATCTCCTCTCCTTCGTGCTGGTACAAATTGGGAACAGACCAAATTGCAGGGGGGGGGGGGGGGGGGGGGGGGGGGGTTTGAGTTTGGCAGGATCTGACCCTTTGCTACAGCTGAAGTATGCCCAGGGGCATAGCTAGGTTGCAATGGGCCCTGGTGCAGAAGATGGAATGGCCCTTCCATCCCTCTTAGCTGTACAAGGGGTGTTGCCCCCCCAAGCTTGTGGGCACCGGTGCAGCGACACCAGCTGTCTCTACTGTAGCTACGCCCTTGAGTTTGCCTGCCTTGAAGCAGGAGCAGCAAGGACGGAATAAAGTCCCAACATGGGAGATTCACGTGGGCAATAAAATGCAGCACAAATGGGGCGGATTAAACAGCATTGTAAAGTCATCATAAAAAAGCAATGCAGAGCCCTGGGAGAGGCATCTGGTGCTATCTGGGGAGCAGGGTACCTAGCATGTGACATAGGTGGGGGCATGGGGTATGTGTGATCAGAGTAATAATGAGGTTTATTCCACATCTGGGGAGAGAGGAGTTAAGAGGGCCAGCCTCCCATGTACAAGAGAGGCTCCAGGATGATACTGGGTGTGTGTGTTTCTTTAACACAGGTGCCTTGCACACTATTGGCTGAGGAGAGGGATAGAGAGGTTAGCAGCCTTCATTGGAAAGAGCCAAATGCCCCCCTTCCCCATGTGACTAGGACAGCTACTTCATTAATCAAAGACGCACTTTGCAGCGTCAGATAATCTGGCCGTAGCATGCACCTTTTCAGTTATGACAACACAACATCAGACAGTGTGCACTCACCTGCATTAAGTGAATGCATGATGGCATGCCACACAAACACACAAGCTGGAGCAATTGTACACAATCACATGGACTCACATTTGCATGCACACGCTCTCAACTTCAACACTTTTGCACATGTAGTGATGCATGGTGTGCACACCCAGTCTCAGACACACACATATCCACCCACTAAGAGATATTTACACAAAAATATACACTTGTGCACATGCAGATGACAAACTTGTGCACGCACAATGACACTGAATATGACTCCCCCATGACACTGTTCACTGATACACGCTTTCATCCGGTCCTAGATACACACATTGGCTGACCCTCCCATACACTCACCTACCCTCCCAGAGACTGACCCCAAACAATCCTGCTCTATTCCCACCAGATGTAATTAGTTACTCCACCTTTAGGCTACTCCTGTTTTGCATGCCAGAATTCTAAGCACAGATGGAGGGTGCTCTGTCCAGGGTTCTGAACTCTTATCACGCTGTACTTTGGGAAGCCATCTTCAACAGGGCCAAGCAGGTGCAAAGGGCTAGGTGTTACCCTAGAGTAACCATCTTCACAAGACACATCTGGGCCTAGCAGTTTTATTATTTATTTTTCATTCATTCATTCATTCATTCAATTTCTACCCCACCCTTCCCATGAAGGCTCAGGGCGGGTCTAAAAAACCAACAAAATATAAAAACATAAACATCTATACCATATAAAAACTATTTAAGCCCCCTAAACCCTGCCCACCAACCCTCTCCCTAACCCCTGTACCCAATCCCACCCAACTCTATCCCAACACCTGGTCAAACAAAAAGGTCTTGCATCTCCTCTGAAAGGTGAGCAGGCTTGGGCTTGGGTAGATCTTCAAGGGGAGAGAGTTCCATAACTGTGGAGCAGCCACTGAGAATGCCTCTCTGTGTCCCCTTGGTGTACGAACCTCACGGGCAGTTGCTACTCGCAAGAGGGCGACGGGCGCCCTTGGCTGACCTCAGATGTTGGGACGGAACATAAGGGAAGAAGCGGTCTTTCAGATACCTTGGGCCCAAGCCATTTAGGGCTTTAAAGGTCAAAACCAGCACCTTGAATTGTGTCCGAAAAGCTATTGGCAGCCAGTGCAGACTCTGGAACACGGGTGTAATGTACTCCTGGCAACTCACCCTCAACAAAAGGAGGAGTGGGTACAAAACCCCCACCGCATAGATTTGCACTAGCTGTAGAGCTGACTTATTGATTTCGATCAAGCTATGGATGATACACACCAGTTGGGGATATGGTCCACTGACTCCAATACTGATTTACACCAGCGAGGGATCTGCCCCATTGATTTCAGTGGAGCCATTGGATAATTTGCACCCACCCAAGGACCTAGTTTATGGATTTCAAAGGAAATGGAATGTTTTACACCAGCTAGGAATTTGGCCCATTGTCTCCCAAATTTGGGATGGAGTTCTCTACTTAATTTAACCTCAGGGTGGCCACAGTGAGAGACCCTGTGCCCCTTTCACTCTGAAGTGTTGTCATTTCACTGGCAATGACAGGGCCTGATTCTTTGTAAATCCAGACATCACTGACTTGGGAAGTTACTCCAGATTTACACCACCAACTTCCATTTAGGCATCGGACTCCAAGCCAGCTGTCCTATGAAAGAAACTCCCCTCCCCCGCTCCAATCCCTGAACTCCCCTCTGCCCCTTAGAACAATCGATACCGTCGGGGGGGGGGCGAGCACTTTGCAAAAATCCTAGCTGGGGAAGCAGAGAGGGGCTAAGTGTAGCTGTTAATGTCAGCTCCATTAGACACACGGGAGGGGAGGGGGGGAGAGGAAGGGAAATCAGCACTTGCCAAAATCAAATTAAAAACAAACAAAAAACCGACCAAAATTGGTAGGGAAACAAATAGAGCTTTTAAGCTGCTAAAAGGAGGGCACAACTGAGAGGAAATACAGATAGCTATTAACAACTGTGCACGGCAGTCGTGTAAACATGGGCTGTCCAGAGCAACAGCCTGCCCCCTGCTGGCTGCAGGCTAGAGCATTCGGTACTTCCCACCACGCCTGCTAACAACCCCCTGCTCTCAAGTTGTGTAAAGTGCTTTCAAATCCGTACCTGATTAATCCATGCAGCAGCATCGCTCCAAGGCAGGTGGGTCAGTCCCATTTACAGATGGGGAATGGAGGCAGAGAAAAGATGAGTTGCTTGAGGTCACAGAGATCACTCTCACACCATTTTTCATCTTGGCAAACTCAACACGTGGTCCTTAACTTGCATTAGCCGTGTTCAGTAGCAGTACATTCACACAACTGCTGATGACCCTATAGTCCCAACATCCTTTGCATAGGGTGGCAGAGAACAAAGGATCATCAAGGAACACAGGAGGCGGTAAGCATTTCACACAGCACACAAGATGTGCGTTTGTTCTACTACCCACTCTAAGAATTCATTCACACAACACTCTTCCCCCTTGCAAGCTTTTGTTACTTTCCCCTCGATCTGTGTTTACCGTCTCCGGTTTCACATAGCTGCCGATTACCCTGTTTTTCAAAGGTCTACCCTGTCCTGCTCTTGCATTAGGTGGCAGGATCACTGAGGACCACAGGAAGGGGTAAGGATTTCACACAACCCTCCAAATGTGGGTTTGTGCCACTACACACTCCAAAAGATGTGAATGAACCTGCGCAGGAAATCCATGTCAAGATGGGATTTGAACCAGGGCCTCCCAAGTCAATCCAATGGACCCCATGAATTTCCATAGAATCACAGAACTGCAGAGTTGGAACAGATATCATGGGACCATCTGGTCCTGCCCCTGCCTGAGGCAGGATACCCTAGACCTAACGCATTCCTGACAGATACCTATCCTGAACCTATCTTTCTGAAATTTAAAACCATTGCTTTTTGTCCTGTCTTCAGTAGCAATGGAGAACAAATGTTCTCCCTCTTTTATTTCATCCTTTTAAATATTTGAAAACTGTCAACATGTCCCCTCTTAATCTTCTCTTCTCTAGGCTAAACATGCCCCGTGCTGTCAGCCTTTCCTCCTAGGACTTGTATTCCAGACTCCTGGTCATCTTTGTTACTCTCCTTGGAATCCTTTCAAGTTTGTCAGCATCCTCTTTGAAATGAGGAGCTGAAAGGGAACATTATGTATTCTGAGAGCTGACCGGCCGGTGCTGAGGATTGTGGTACTATAACTCCCCATGTCTTGAGAAGATCACATGAGTCTCGCTGAAAGGATTTAGGGCTAATACAAAAGTATGATGCCACTCCACTTGCATCAGACCTCTGTACACAAACTGGCTGGCTCCACCGTCTTTATAGCCAGAAAATAAACTGAGGCTAAAAGAAATGACTTGCTCAAGAGACATTGTGCAGGCAGGATTCAAACTCAAGGATTCTAGTTCTACCGTCTACACATGGTCCGCTGGATCCTGCCAGCTCTCATTCACAGAAACCCGTTCCCTTGTGCAAACGCACCCCTTGCTCCTTAATCTGTGTTTGCTGTGCCCAGTAGCAATACAATCACACAGTTGCTGATATCCCTGTATATTTAATAGACCACTCCCTGCCCTGCAGAGAACAAAGAATCAATAAGAAACACAGGGAGCAACGAGGATTTCACATAACAACGTAGAAAGTGGGTCTGGGCAGTTATCTACTCTAAAACAAAGGGTGCTTTTAGACGGATGGCCCCCACGCCTCTGCTCTGCCTCACACCCGGGTGGCCTGCCCATCTAAAGGTGGGCCTCCAGATGTGCAGGCAGAGCAGAAGTGGAGAAGGCAGTGCAACCTGGGGCACCGGCCAAAGGCAGAGCTGCAGTCTGTCTACTTGCAGGCAGCTGCTGCAGCTCCACTTCTGGCTGGGGGTTGTCCTGGGCAATGCCATAGAACTATTGGCGGCAGCCTAGAATGGCGAACGATCCCCCCGCAGCTCTATGGTGCGGGGAAGTGGGGAGGCGTTGCGTGGGTGGACGGCGAGCTACGGCAGCTGCCACATTCATATCATTCCAGCACAGGCAGGGCTTACATGTGGGGCTGGCCAGTCCTGGAGCAGGTCTGGGGGTGACCACCCCCGGGTCTGGCTAAAGACAAGACACCCTAAGTGTTGTGTGAACAAAACTTGAGTCTTAGCATCAGAGATTCAGTGTTGTGTGAACAAAACTTGAGTCTTATCATCTGAGATTATGGGACTAAGGCAAAAAATGCAACAGCACCAAGAAGTGACCTTGTGGTTAATTTACTAAACGGGGGCTTGGGCAACGAAGCTGGTTTGAGAGCTAGATTCTGAAACGAAGGGCACATGGGGCGGGCATTGGATTTCCTAGCTGAATTTTGGGTGCTTTGATACATGGTGCAGAGTGTGCTCGGTATCTTGTGGAGAGAATAACCCACAGCCCACTTGATCCAGGATTGGGATTAGAAGCATGGACATTGAACATAAGCCTCTGATGCTTGATCTAAAGGATGGAGCCCAAAGAGATGTGCAAACACTTTGCCTTGAAATGCCACTAGATGGAGACACAGACACACACCAAATCAGAGTGTGTTCTGCCAGCGCCTCCACAGAACCAGGCCTACATCATCCTGTGGCCTCAAGACTCCCAGGGTGAGACTTGTCCATTAACAGTTGCCAGGTCAGTATCCTCCATGGTGCAATGAAAGTATTGGCCCAAGCAGAGGAGAATGGGTGTAAATGTCAGCCAGGTGCAGGGCTCTGGCATTTGATTAGCCAGCGAGTCAAGGATTAATCAGAGCTCATCAGAGCAGGTTATTGGGGGAGGGGAGGGAGGGTTTAATTAGCAGCTCCTATTAGAGCCATCAGTAAATGGTGCCATCAGAGTCGCAATTACACTGAGCTGAGAGAAACGGCACAGCCCGGGCACAGGCAGAAAAGAAAGAAGGCTTTTTAATGGACCAAACCCCCACTTGGTGTAAATCAGAGGACAGCATTGTTAACTCAATGGAACAATGTTGATGCCAGATGGGGATTTGGCCCCACTCTGAAGGAGCAAGGTCAATTTACACCAGCTGAGGGATCTGGCCCGCTTCAATGTTGCAAGACTTGTTATACCAGCTAGGGGATCTCTTCTATTGATTCCAATGGATCAGGGCTAATATGTACTGCAATGTGAGATCTGACCTATTGACTCCAATAGAGTGACACTGATTTACACCAGTTGGGAATCTGGACCAATGACTCTAGTGGCGTAAGAACCAATTGATGCCATCTTAGAATCAGGGACATTCATTTCAATGAAGCTACTCCCAATTTACACTAAATGGGGGAATCTGACTCCTTTATTCCAGTGGAACTTTGCTTATTTACACCAGCCAGGATCTGGCTCAATAGAGCAGGGATGGGAAATCTTTGGTCCATGGGCCAAATTTGGTCCATGGCTATTTTTTTATTTGACCCCTGGAATTGAAGAATTCCTTATCTTGCCCATGGAGCCAGCTCATTGAAGTCAGTGTGGTGTCATGGCTAAGCATGCAGAGGCAGACTCTAAGTCTCATTTTAGTCAGAAACTTGCTGGCTGACCGTGGCCAATCACAATATTCTCTCAGCCTAACCTACCTCACAGGGTTGTTGTGAGGATTAAAAGTTGTGTTTGTTTGTAAAGCGCTCTGAGTGCCATGGCAGTGTGGCACTATATAAAAATAAAGATGATTATTATTATTACTACCCTCAAGTGCTGAAAGAGTGAGCTCAGGGGACGGTAGCAGAGAGGAGGACATGCATGCACTCAAGGATAGGGGCATGGAATATGTCCATGGCATATATCCATGATCTGGACCATCTCCCTTATCCTGGGCACACCACTTAAGCATCTCCACCCCCAGTTCCTATCTGGTCCATGGAGCTTATACTAATTTTCAAAGCGGCCGTGGGAGGGAAAAGGCTCCCAGCCCCTGGGATAGATTATACACTGGCTCTACCCAGACATGTTTGATAATGCAATTATACCACAAACACCTGAACTAACAGGGTCAGGAATCAAAAACGCTGCTCTGTGGGGTGGATAATGGACCTCTGAACAGGGAGGAAGAAAATGTCATATTTGTTGTTTGGTTTTGGTGAGAAGGCTTACTAGAGGTGCGGGTTTCATCAGGAGAGCAGGATCAGACCCTTTCTAGCTCAGGCAGAGTCTTCCTCGGCCAGAGGAGTTGACACAGCGGACAACAGGAGTGTTGGAGAGGGCTGGCTTTGTCCCGCAGGAGGTGTGTTCAGGAACAAAACTTGGGCTTAGCAGGCACTGGGCTGGGCAGGCAGGAACATTCCTCCTGTACTGAGTAGCGAGCCCTGGGCAGGCCTGCAGGGGCCCAAGATTGTGGCAGGTAGGAAGACGTCACCTGGGTTATTTAGCAAGCTGTGGTTAAATTGTTTTAGAGGGCTGTGGCACCCACTAAGGGGCAAGGCCAATGCCAAGAACTGAAGCAACCCCCAGCCCCAGCAAACTCATCCCTGCTGGCGCTCCGCAAGCAATGACTGCTCAGCCTTGGTTTGGTTGCAGACTGCTGGGCTCTGCAAAGCAAGATCACCTCCCCTTTAAAAGAGGATGCTTATGAAAAATGCATGCGGCAGGGCTGCACTGGAACCAATGCAGCCCTGCACCATGCATTTTTCATGTGTCCTCTTTTAAAGGGGAGGTATGGTAACCCTAAGCAAGAGGGAGATAGCTGGGGAATGGGACACTCTGCTTGGCTCTCCCTTGCCAAGACACTGCCTCGGGTAGGGAGCTCTTGGGCACCAAGCCAGCGGGCCTTGTAACACGCGCTGCCAATGAGGCCCTTTGTAGTGATAATGAGCTGCTGTGTCAAGAGATGGAATGACAACTTGTCGGGGATGGCCTTGTCAGCATGTGGGCTGGAGGAACCACTTGCCACGGCTGAGCTGGAGCCCTGCCATGCTTGGCAAAGGGCATCAGGGCTGGCATGGCAGAAGGACATAGTGATCAAGCCTAGCTCTGACAGGTCGTGGCTGGATGCCTTGGTCAATTGACCTTCCAGGACCTTGTGCTTGGGTTCCAGATCTCCGGCACTGATGCTCTGTGAGCTCATCTCCTATTGGCCTACTCTGTGTTTGTGGCATTCTTGGCTGTGCTCAACTTGCATCCTATTGGCTACTCCCTGCTATATGAGGCCTCAGCAGGCAACAGTGAGTGAGGACTAGCTAGTTTACTGAAGTCTGTACCTATATATCCAGCTGACAGGAAATACGAATACCTGCAGAAAGCAGATTCTTCATGGGTGATTTCTCTTGGGCACTGCTAGTATTATCCTTGTGGGGGGTGGGGTCATGTTATTTATTTATTTTTCCAGTTTCTGCCCTTCCCTTCTCAAATGGCTCAGGGTGGCTTACAAAATGTTGGGAGGGAAAGGATAAAGCAAAAAGGACTCTGCCTCCTGTGGAGTGTTGTGGTGTCACAACATTCCAAAAGGGGTATGGTCACATCAGGGGCAGGAGAGTCCCTTTGCCCCACACCTCCCAATATGGCCACACCCCTTTCAAAGCATTGGGATGTCACAGTACTACACTGGGGATGGGCGGGGACCATGTCAGAAAGGGCTGCAGCAGAGCTTCCTCCCACTGGCTTCTTCCTGACATGGTCCTATATCCCTGCCCAGGATGTTCAGAGGAGCAGGGCCAGGCAAGATCCTGTGGAGTGCAGGTGTGCTCTCTTGACTGCCCACCCCTATGTCCATGGTCCCCCTTTTCAGTTTTGGTACTCTGTGGCATTGGTGTCATGGGCAGCTGACATTAAGGGGGCAGGAAAACTGTCTCCTACATCCCAAACTAGTGAGTAGTTGCCCCTCCAAACCCCCTGTATTTTTATATCCATGGTCAAGACCTGAGACCCATGTATAGTACCATTTCCCACCCCATCATCAAATTCTGTCACATTCTGCCACAAAGAAACCCAAGTTCTGTGAGCAGAAAAATCCTGATTCTGTAAACAGAATAAATTATGTAAATTAACTAAATCCTGAACATGTTGGAGGCAAATAGATTTCCCAGAATGCCATTGCATCAATTTTGAACATCTCATGGGTTAAAAAAAACAACCTCACAAAATAACACGGAACAATAATCAGGGGGGCTCTTTTCTTCCTTCACTCGGGGGGCGGCGGGGGGTGGGGGGAGTTGCACTGTCTCCCAGCCCTGGGAGGGAAGCTATGCTGCTAGTATATACCAGTGTCAACGCCCTATCGACTACTTCTCAGTGCTGATTTCTCATTGGTTCTCTCATAATGCTTCTCACTCAGGCTGTCATTCTGCGCTGCCAGATGCAATTTCTGTGACAATTTGGTCCACTGTAAAATTCTATGAAAATGGCTGTGATCGCAGCAGCACAGAACGCACCCGTCATCACCCTGGTCACCCTGACCCATTCTCAGTTCTTACTGACAAGATGTCCTGGCGATCAAGGGGCTGTGGTAATGCTGCTACCCCATCTTTGAGTGCTACAGGAAACATCCTACAATTTGCACCCACTCCAGCTGGCTACAGCTCACACACCCTTCCCTACTGGAAATTCAGTATTTGGGGCTCATTCACACAACTCCCTTTTAGAGTGGGTAGTTGCCTAAAACCCCGTTCTGAGTGTTGTGCAACATCTTTCTTTCTTCATATTTTTATCCTGCCCTTCTTGTTAAGGTTCAAGGGTGATGCTTCCATGTTCTCTGTCACTTGATGTATTGGGCTACTGGAATCTGGAATGCAGGATAAATCAGCTGTTGCATGAATGCTTTGCCATGAGGCAAGGCAGAGATTAAGGAAAGAGTGGGAAGTTTGCAAGGGGGGAAAGGGTGCTGTGTGAATGGGTTCATGTTATTTCATTTGCATCTGTTGTGCTTCATAGCAATGCACTGACACAACTGCTGATTTTTCCCTGCATTTCAGTGGCCCAGATGGCAGAGAACAAGGGATCATCCAGGAGCAGAGGAGGTGGCCACGATTTCATACTGCTCAGAACAGGGATTAATACCATTCCCCACTCTAGGAGAGTGTCATGTGAATGAGCCCTGACCTGCCCCACAGGCTAGAAACTTCCTCAGGTTTGTGGTTATGAAGGGTTGCTTACTCTCAACCAGACCCTGGAATTAGGCTCACCTTATACCAGCTGAGAATTTAGCCTTGTTCTCAAAGGCTCTGCTAAGTTTTTCCAGCTCCGAAAGGTGAAGCAGAGCAGAGTTTGCTTGGCAGATATCTTGGCCTGTGCATACACACAGCCTTCATCCAGATAGTGCTCCCCCCTCCAATCTACCCGGTGCGCCAGCTGGACCAAAGCAAACAGCTCTTACCAGGAAAGAATTACGAGCATCGCATCACAGGTTATTTCCATGGACAGATTCCTTCAGATGGATGCTCCCAACATCTGTTCTGCCTGCTAACTGGACTGGAGAGAACAGCGATTGCGTTCCACAGTCTAATCAGCAGGAAGGGAGGAGGCCAGGGAGTGGCATGGACTAGGTATGCGTTCTCACAAGCATACTAGTTCTGGGGTTGTTACTGTGGGGTAACCACCTCCTTCCTCACGAGCAGGGGGAACTAAAGGTGAAATGCACCTCTCCTGGTTGATCTCCTAGCTTGGGATCTTGCAGTAGGGACAGGGAGTAGGAAGCTGTCAGCGGGGCAGAGATGCTGTGTTAAGGGACACACAAAGGAGGAAGTCCCAAAGGTTACTGCGGCAGCAGAGGACTGTATAGAGAAAGGTAAGCATGGGAGTATTCTTCCCCTGAAAGGTACACACATGCAGAACCAGAGAAGGACATTCCAACTCTGTCCAGCATCACTTGATTGCAGATATAATTACCCCTCTCCCATTTTATCCTTGCTTTAACCCTGCCCTGTGGCTGTGTACAAGTGAGTTAGGCGGTCATTACCGCTGAACAAATGCTGGGGTATATAAGGCTTTGGATGTACAATAATGGTTCCGATGTTTGGGGCAAGTTAGTAGGATAGAAAAAAGATAAATAACAGAGTGACCAACTTGCAACCATAAAAACACCAACCATCTACATTTCAAACAAGCCATGGATGATGATGAAAAACTGGGGATTTAGTAGTGTGTGGAAAACAGCATCAGTACAGAATGTTTATACAAGTGTAACTATGTGACTTCAGCGGAGTTACTCCTGATTTTCATGTCAGTGTAGAGTACAAGACTCTTGGCCTCTATAGAGTTACTCCTGGCTTACACATTGGTAAAGCAAAAGCAAAATGAGGCCCAACAGCTTCACCAGAGTTACTCTAAAATTATGCACTGGTGTAAGTGCAAGGGGCATGTGGCCCGCCGCCAGCCCCAGTGAAATTGCTCCTGATTTACACAGTGGCATAAGTGATGAAAGATTGGAGTCCATTGATTTCAACAGAGTTGATGAAACCATAATGGGCCCAAAGCAAAGAAGGGATGATTGGGCAGAGACTGAATTTGCCCCGCTTTGTCAAACGCGAAGCCTCCAGAGTTGATGTAAACCATCTGAATGAAACCTCAGCTGCAGATACCTCTCAACAGTTCTGTGTCAGGTGGGACTGGCCGCTTTGGATGGCAATGCCCCATTTCTGGAGAGGGCCCTGTGTGTGGCTGCCGCCTGAGCCCACCCATGCATTTGCCATCCGTGCCAGGGAGCCTGGGTATGGCAGCTGTCAGAGCCCTCCTCTGTGGCCATTGCCAGAATGCCAGGGTGTGGCACTGGCTACCACAGCCAGAGCTGCCCCCCTGCTGGAGCTGGGCTACCTCTGCCACCAGCTGCCACCCCCAGTGGGAAGGGGGAGCCAGGCACCGCTGTGGCAGCATAAGGTGAGGGGTGGAGGGTTGTGCCATGACCCTCTGGTGAGGGGGGAGGGTATGGGCAGGGGTGGGGGGGATGAGTATTATGCCATGACCCCCTGGGGAGAGGAAGAGGTATGGACATAGGTGGGGGATGAGGGCTATGCCATGACTTCCTGGTGTAGTCAATTTTAGGTTTGGGCAAAATAATCCGACTAGGTTCTTCTGGATATACCCCACTTCTCAGGAATGAACCACTCAGCCAAGGACCCTTTCTGCACAGACCCGCCTCCCTCGCCCATGTGTGTGGGCGGGTGGGCACCTGTGGGACTGCTGCGGTGGGTGGGTGGGTTGAGTGCGTGCTCCCGCCACGCACGAAGCAACAGGCACCAATGGTGGATGCACTGTGCGTGGAGATGGGTGGAGGTGGGTGGGTGTCTGTGGGACGGGCTGCCCACCTGACGCCGCCTCCACCCCCCCACCACGGACTGCGGAGGTGCCATAAGCAAACTTGTATCAAGCAAACAAACGAACAAGCAAGCAATGGTGCCAGGGCAGACAAAGTATTATACTGGTGAGGGGGTGGGTGGGTACAGGCAGGGGTGGAGGGGATGAAGGCTATTCCATGGCCCCCTGGTGAGAGGGGGGAAGGGGTGGGGGGAGGGGATTAGGGTTATGCCACAGCCCCCTGGTGCGGGTGTATGTGTATGAGCAGGGGTGGGGATAGGGTTGTGTGGGATGGGGTGGAGAGGTTAGAGAGAGGGTTAGCGGGTGGCGTTTACGGTTTTAAAAATTGTTTATTTTTTATGTGTTTCTATAATTTTTTTTAGTATTTTTGTTTGTAATGTAATATTTCTGTTCATAATTTTGTGATTTTTTTTTTGTAAGCCACTCTGAGTCCATTTGGAGAAGGGTGGGATATAAATAATACTAATAAATAAATAAATAAATAAATAATGTAACTGGTACTGGTTTTGACCTTTACAGCCCTGAACAGCCTGGGCCCCACAGACGTGAAAGAGCACCTGCCTGCCATGCTCCACCGTGACCCTTGCGGTCAGCCAGGAGCACTCTCCTGTGGGTACACTTGCCAAGCTTGTTCTCTTGACAAGGGCCTGCAGAGGCTTTCTCAGTTGCTGTCCCAGTTCTGTGGAACTCCCTTCCCCCCTGAGGTCAGTCAGAGCCTGAACCTGAGCCCATTTCAGAGGCGGTGCAAGACAATTCTTTTTGGCAACGCATTTGGCAGGCGGGGCTAGGGGTGGCAGGGTTTGGGGTCAAGGGCTGGGTTTCTTAAGGGCTTTTTAATGCTTGATTGTGTTTTTAATGCTGTAAGCTGCCCAAGAAGGGTGGAGCAGAAGGGGCAAGCCGGCGGGACATATTGACAAAGGAGGTGGGGCTCACGTCCCTCTTTGAGCACTTGAGATGTTGGGAGGTGTACACTAGTGGTGTGGGTGTCGGATGGAACGCCACGGTCAAGGGCTGGAAGCCATGTTAGTTCCTTACTCAAGAAAGGCCAAAGCCCCATTTATCCACAGAGTTGCTGACCCCCCTCTGTTCCCAGCAGGACTTTGAAAACGCAAACCCATCTCTTTCCCCGCACGTCACTGAAAGAGGAGCTGGCACTGTACAGAGAGAGAAAGGTTGCAAATGAATCCAGTCTGGTGGAAAAGTATAGCTCAAAGGAACGGAGCTGACATCCCCTCATTAAGGGGAAATGGCCACAAGCGGATCAAGGGCTGATGGAAGAGGAGGGCTGGTGTGCGGGAGGCAGGCATGGTGGCAGGGCATGGAAGGTCACCAGAAGGGCCTCCTAATGAAGCAAAGCAGAGAGAGAGGTCCAGAGGGGATGCTGGTGTGAATCTGCACAGCTCTACTGAGCACAAGGGAAAGGGACCCAGCTCCATGGGCCAAATGCAGACCAGCCACTGAATTTGGTTACACCAGGGAGAGAGAGATCAGAGTCAGGCTCAGAGAAGGATGGTGGGTTTTTGCTGAAGGAGATAAGGAGGCCCCCGGGTGGGAGATCATCCCTTCACCACTGCCTGCAATTCGGCCTGTCAGGGCAGAGCAGGCAGTGGTGAGGGGGATGCTGGGGATTGGTGGGAGTTACTCTGGGTTTCCAACAGGCCAAACTTTGCACTCAGTTACACCAGAGTTACTCCATGCTTAATCAGAGGAGTAACACTGATATAACGGTAATGGAATAAATCCAGATTTACACTATGAACAGTGACATCAGATGAGTTAAGCTGGATTTACAACAGAATAAGAGGGGAACCAAACCCGCTGGCTGCATGGAATTACTCCTGATTTACACTGTGTGCAGAGTCAGCCCCTTGCAACCTCAGCCCAGAGGCAGCTGTTCCTCCAAAATGCCATCTCAGCCTGGCCAGAGCTGTCAGCTCCGAGCTCTGCGCTGCGGTCACACTACGCTGGCTGAAGAGAGAGACAGCTTCATGGGGTGGGGGTGGGAGGAGGCTGGGTACTGGCTCCCTTGGGCCTGTTCCCTGTCAGCGATTATATGAAATGTGCGGCGGGGCCCCTGCAGTGAGGGAGACGGACCAACCAAGCAGAGCAGAGAGCCCAGATAGAAAATCAGAGCTGGGAAAAAGATGCCCCCCTGTACGACTCTTCCATTGATTCTCTCTCTCTCTCTCTCTCTCTCACACACACACACTCACACCGAGGTGTGGGCCGCAGCATGTTCTCAGCTCTACCGACCAACATGCCCAACACTGCTCTCCATGCTCACTTCTGAAGCCAGAGTAAAGCAGAACGCTCTCCCAGTGGTGTAACTACTAGGTATAAATAGGGCCCTGGGGGTGTAACTACTAGGTATAAATAGGGCCCTGGGGCAAGGCACGTTATCTGGCCCCATACCAACCAGGGCAGAGTGAGAGGCTAGAGGCAGAGCAATGGGGAGAATCAAGGTGTGGGATTGCTGGAGTGGGAGATGAGGTGTGGGGCGATGGGGGAGTTGAGGCATGTGGGTCACCAGGGTGGCGGCAAGAGAGGTGCGGAAGGTGCCAGGGCAGGGACATGAGGCGTATGCAGGGCCGGCCTTACCACAGGGTGAGCTGGGGGCACAGCTGCCCCGGGCCCCGCTCTTTCTGAGGGCCCCACAGTGGCCTCTATTTTTACCGAGACAGGTTGTGGGGGCACCACTCCCTCTCAGTGGGGCCCCAAACCTGACCACTTTCAGGGCACTGCAGAGGTTGTCCCCAAGGAGGAGGGGCCACCAGGGGCCCCACATTTTATCTTCGCTCTGAGCCCCACAAATCCTAAGGCTGGCCCTGGGTGGAAGGGTGCCAGGGCAGGGAGGGGTTCCAGCCCTGCCAACTGCGACACCTGCACATAGCCCGATTAAAGGGCATGGGGTCCCCTCACTTAAGATACCTACTGTGCAGTCATCCTGCCCCAGAATGCAGCTCTAACCCCCCACTGATCGCCTCCACCACCCTCTCCATGTGGAGGGGTTCTCCTCTGTGGCAAAACACCAGTAGGGGGTGCTATACAGCTGAGACACCCACCTCACTGTGTTTCTCCAAATCTCTGACCAGGGGTTCCCACAGCTGGCAAACCCCCCAAAACCCTTAGTATTCCGCTGCCACCACTTGGGTATAATTCAGAGGGCGTTCACACCACCCAAGACATGTGAACCCCAAAAGGCATAAGCCTCATAGCTTCCCAAAAGCACCCCCCTTTCCTGGCATTCTGTTCCTGGGATTTCCTCCACTGTGTTGGAGGCAGATCCCCAAAGCTACCTGCAGGAGGCTTCCCTTGGTTCCCAAAGCTGTTGGCCCCTAGCCAAATAGGTAGATTTTCCCCTTCTAAGCCTTAGTAGCGAGGCTTGGCCACCCGGCCCAAAGGAGGCGTTTATGGCGCAGCCAATAACACACACACACACCCAGTAGGGTAAAAAGAAAACTTAGTCTTTACTGGTACATAAGACAAAAAGGAATAAAAGCATAGAACTAGGGGTAATAACCCTTTGAGCAATCAGTCAGATCTGTGGGCATAGTAGTCCTTTTAGAAAGCATCTTCCTATAACTGTAACTAGCTAGTACTCACAGGGGTGCTGATCAGTTCTCTATAAGGGATGGTTTTCCTATGGGGTCCAAGTTCTTCTTCTGGCCAGGCCAGAGTTGCTGTTAAGCCATACTGGCCATGTGGGTGCACTATGCAGGAAGGACACCAGCCACACAGCAGTTCAGTTAGTCCAGAGAGAGAGAGAGAGAGAAAGCCAAAATGCCTGTGCTGGTCCTTTTAAGGCATCCTTGACCTTCGTTCTCATTTGTCAGCTGGCTTTAACCCAGAAGCCCCTCTCCTTCTATCATTCGCTCATCCCACGTCATCTGTCTCAGGTGTAGAGTCCCCCCACCTTAGGAATTCCAGGAATGAGGAAGTCCTAAACATGTGCTTGCTGCAGCCTGGGCGTTGGCTGAGCCAGGCTGGCAGTTTCAGCTAAGGGGGGTCAGAGGGGGTTTGTGTCAGGGCAAGGGCATTTTGCCACATCCTCAGCCGCAACTGCCTGGGACACAGAGGGTGTTTTTAAACAAGCAAGGTGACAGGATAGGGGTGAGTCCATAGCCAGTGAGTGGCACTGCAACAGAGCACCCGCTCAGGTGGAGTGAGTGGGGATCCCTTAAACAGGTGGTTCTGAGGCAGCCACACTACATTTGGCTGGCCCCACATGGAGCAGTCTGGATTTCCTGGCTGTGCTCCATGAGGGAGTGCTCTGAGGCTCGTGGGAGCATGCATCCCAACTGCTCCACCTTCAGATGGGTGGTCAGACATGTGGCTCCTGGGTGGTCATGTGGGGTAGCATCTCATTTAAAAACACCCAGAGTGTGCCTGGGGCAGGAGCCAGGGAGTGTCAGTGTTGGGCAGGAGGTGACACTGATGATACTAGTTGATATCCTGATGGCTGCAGTGTGAGATCTGGAGTCCCACGGAGCCAGGGGGCCTGAGGCCAGGTAGAGGTGAACACTAGCCCTGCACCCGCTCCCTGCCCCAGCGCTAACATTATTCTGCAGTCTGTCTTTGCCCCAATCTTCCCTAGCCCTGTGCACCCATCTTGCCCCAACCCTAACGATTTGTGCTCCACCCTAACCACAGCCCTGCACCCCCAACTTACCACAAACCTAACCCCAGCTCTGTGATCCCCAAACTGTGCTAGCCGTGTGCCCTCAATCTGCCCCAACCCTACCCCAGCCCTGTTCCTCCAACCCCAGCTTTGTGCCCTTTTCCTGCTCCAACCCTAATCCTATCTCCATGTCCCCACCATGCCCTAATCCTAATCCCAGCCCCATGCTCCAACCCACCCTAACCCTGTGCGTGTGGGTTTCAAGGGGCTTGGGCTGTTGCCTCCCACTACCTCTTCCTTAAGAAATATCCACCTCCACCCTTACCTGCCACCCACCAGCTTCGCCAGATGCAGGCCTCACCCTGATCTCACTGCTGTTGGCAGCAAAGCTCCCTTTGATTTGAGTGCAGGCAGGATTAGATCCCCGGGGTCCCCTCCGCCCACTCCTGTCAGCTTTGTGCTTCACCCTCTGGATCTGCAGCTTGCTTTCCACTTGTTACAGCAAGAGAGGAGGAAAAGAAAGTGCTGACATCGGCTTCGTACACCAGCTATCTCCCCTGCCACATGGTGCAAAGGCTTAAGCCCCAAAGCCCCTCTTGTCACTTCCCAGTGAGAGAGGAGCTTAAAGTCTCAATTCCATGGGGCTGGAAGGGGGGATTCCATAGTTTATCACCTGCCGGTGCCTTCAGCATTTTCTGCCAACTCAGCCATTTGGCAACCAAAACCTTAAAGAAATCGGAGACCAAATAGTCAATCAGGTCAGATCTACTTCCAGCACAGCCAACCCTGAAATGGATAAGAGTCCACGAGTCAAACCCTGAGAAATCGAGAGAATTTCAGAGCTAGTAGGGGGGACCTCAAGGGTCCTCCAGTTCCAGCTCCCTGCATAGCTGTAGGATTTGCGAGACCCTCAACCATCCCAGACAGATGTTTCTCCAACCACTTCTTAAAAATCTCCATCCATGGTGAATCCACAACTTCCCTTTGTAGCTTGTTCCATTGCCCAACTGTCCTAGTCAAGAAGTTTCTCCTGAGGATCAATCTAGGGGTGTTTTTATATGAGCATGGCTGGAAGGGGAGGAGGCTGTGTCTGCGGATTGGAATGGCCACGAAAGGCTCATGCACGTGGAGTGGGGAGGGATCCTAATGGTCAGCCCCCTGGGTGGCTGCCACGCCCACTCAAGTAGCCTTCTGCACTCCTGCCACCACCAACCAGCCGTGCAAATAATTCAAACGAGCGGCCATTTCCCCTTCCCCCCACCTGGCAATGTCCCCCACCCCAAGACCCGCCCAACTGCTCACCCTCTGCCATGACACACAACCATGGATGCCATGGAAAAAAGGAAGCTGCAGCAGCCAGTAACCCCTTCCTGCCCAGGAGCTGGCTAGTTCCAGGCTACAATGGAGGCGCATGCTAGGGGAGACGTGCAGGAAGCTGCTGTCCTCCATGGTATTGGCACTTCTCTTGTGCATTGCAAAGGGGAGTTGTTTTGCCTTGAGCCAATGCGGTGTTGTATTTTGCATGCGTATAAGAGCTCCCCAGAGAGCTCCCGGCAAGGCTGTGGGTAGAACTGGGGAGGCAGCCAGCTGCGGACCTGTCTGCTGGTCTGGGTGGACACCGTGGTTCAAATGGGCCAGGGATGCGTGGGTGCCTTCCCTCACACACTGTTCTGCCTTCCCCCACACTGTTTTGCCTGGCTTTTTCTCTGGTGCCGTGAGTGGCCATGAGTGGGTGCTGCATGGGTCACGGTGGGAGCGCGCCTCCACCCACACCACCTTCACACCGAGCTTTTGGGTACGTGGTTGATGGGTGGACCTGCATGGTTGTGTCTCGGCTAAAAACATCCTAGATTTCTCTTTAGCTTGGGCCCATTGCTTCTTAGACTACTTTTAGATGAGCGGCCGGCTCTAGCATGTTGAAAAACGTGCTCTGAAAAAAGTCACGCAGGGGGGTTTAGACGAGCTGGAAGTCGCCGGCCATTATTGGAATTGGCTCGCACATTCTTTTAAAAAGCACATTTGAAAGACCTTGATGTCAAGGTTTTCAAGACCTCCTGGAGACCTTGAGGGCATTCCAAATGCGCTTTTAAAAAGAATGTGTGAGTGCCGATTCCAATGGCGGCCAGCAACCTCCAACTCATCTAACTTCCCCACCCCCAACTTTTGTCAAAGCACATTTTCCACTGCACTAGAGCCGGTCACTCATCGAAAAGCAGCCTTAGGCTTGGGTATTGGAGAACAATTCTCTATGGCAATGTTTCTATTATTTGAAACCTGTTATCATGTCCTCCCTTTATTTAGTCTTCTCTTCTCCAGGTTAAGCACACTCAATTCCTTCAACTTCTTCTCATACAACTCACATTCCCAACTCTTTTTTTCCATCTTCATTGCTCTCCTCTGCATCTTCTCCAATTTGTCTATATTTCTTTTTAAATTGGATGGTAGTAAGGTAGTAAGGGGGAAGAGTTCCTGGCCCAAACAGTCACATAGTTCTGGCTGTTTTCCATCCAAGTGATGCTTTATTCTTTTTCATGCAAATAAATGTCTCACAGTCTCACAGAGGGTGTTACCAGGCATTACATGGCCCACGTATTTGAAGAACGGCAGGTCGTTATGTCTATTTATGACCCGCTACATCAGGGGCAGAGCACCTTTTCCCTCCCACGGGCCACTTTGAATATTAGTACAAGCTACAAGGGCTGCATGGAAGTTGGGGAAGGGAGTTCTTAAGGGGTGCACTCAGGAAGAGGACGATTCACCACATGGATTGGTGCCACGGATCTGTCCTGTATCCTGGCGTGTGCTTTCACCTCTGCTCCCTTACCCTGAGCCCAGTCTTTCAGTGCTTGAGGGTAGGATCCAGGGGGCAGATTCAGGAACTGGAAAGGGACCAAATAAATACTGACTGTGGGCCACATTTGGTCCCTGGGCTTGGAGTACCCCTACCCCAGCTATGTGTTTGCTACTCAGTTGCTCCTCATCAGTAGTTGGACCCCGAGACTCTCATAGGCTCGGGGAGACTCAGGGTCAAACCATGAGAAGTGGTAACCCTACTCATTGGTTCCCCACAAATCTTGTGGATGGCCAATGAGAAGCAGGTCCTTGCCCATAGCTGCTGTGACATCTGCTTCCCTTGGAGCCCAGAGACTCTGGATTAGACCCCAGAATCTCCAGGCAAACCCCAGAGAGAGATGGTAACCCTACTACCCAGTGCTGTGGAGAGCAGCACAATTGCGCCCATGTCTTGTGTCTAAGGCTTCTCCTAATGCAAAGGACATCTGCCTTCTTCTCAGCCACAGCCCTCTGCTGTCTCACGTCCATTCTATGATTCATTAACTCCCGCAGATGTCTCTGAGGTGCTGCTGTCCTCAAAATCACAAAATCTTTTAAAAGCACCTTTGTCTTTTGGTCTCCTCCAAGCCCTTATGGCAGGCTGCAATGACATCTTCAAGAGGTACCCGCTTCAGTGCCAGCCTGGGTGTCTACCAGTCAGGGCTTGGACTAGTATTTTGGTAGGTGGGTGCAGCTGCAGCCACCCATTAGCTGTTTTGCAAGGAGATTATTCTGCTGCCAGACAGCTGATCAGCAGTGGCACATGCCCCACCCCTCCCTAGAATTCATCTCCAAAGGAATCCAGCCCTGGCCTTGGGTTGGCAGAAGGACTGGTAGGGTCCAGACATGCAGTTTCATTGGGAAACTCATACTTCCAGAGGGTCAAAGGTTGGGGCATGGGCTGGACTTGTAGAGTGGAGGAAGTGTCACTTCTGGAGAAGGCAAGAGCCCTGGCACCCCTTTTATAGGTTGCTTCATTATGTGGGAAAATCTTATGGGATCACTGTGTGTGCATGTGTGTCCTTACCTTTTAATCCCAATGGCCTATTTGATCCAAATTTGGTAGAGGAGCAGAACGTCAAAAGATAAGTAAAGACCAAAAGTTTCAGACTCATACATGTTCCTGGAGGGGAGTTATGGCCCCTTTTCTAGCAAAAAATTAATAAATCCCATTGACTTCCATTAAGAATTATCCTCCCTTACATAACCAGGCTTTATTAGTTCAGGTGTAGAGAACTATTTGTTTACAAATTAAGCACTGCTGACAAGGGAGGCATGTTGTGTTTTGCTAGGGAGCAAGTCAGTTAGTATCTGTATCACTTACACACACACACACACACATACGCACACACACACGTGCAGAATCTCCATCAAGGCTAAAAAATGCAAAAGCCGCACAAACCGGCTTCCTGTTACCCCTGTAAAACCACATGGAACAGAAATGGGTTTGCACAAATTTAACAAAGAGCAGGATTCCAAAGTTGGACAAGCCTCCTGATTTTATCAGGAGTCACCAAGGGAGAGGGCTTTCTTGAATTGATGACTTTAATTTGCCGAGCTGATGAAAAGCTAAATATTTAAATACACAATTATGGCTCTTTGCACCAGTCCAATAAAAGGGAAAGGAGGCCACAGCAGGGGCGGGGAGGGGGGGGGGCGCTAGGGGGATTAACCCTTGAGAGGGTAGAAATGATGATAACGCAATTGTGCTGCTATAGGTTGAGCTAATTGTTGGTTTGTGTCAATCCCTTCCCACAACTCCGTTATGTGCACAGCAGGGTTGACCCTCTATGTTGAAAAATCATGAGCTGGTGGCCCAAAATCATGATATTGTAAGAATCATAAAGTCTAAAAGTGGACTCTCTTGAGATTGCCCTGGAATCCCAGGAGTCCAGGAGGCAGAACTTTATGAAAGAAAAGAGATCAGATATCGCAGGACTGGGGAATAACATGGTGAAAGTTGGCCACACGTTGTGTGTGCGTGTGTGTATGTGCATGTGTTTAACCTGCCGACCCTTAGGCTCTCTCTTTCTCTAACACACAAAAAGCAGGAGAGATAGAGAGAAGGATTCAAAGCAGAGAGAAAGTGTACACTGCCTGATCCATGTTCCTGAAGATTAAAATTGAAGAGTCATGTCCAAAAATGCATTAAGCGAAGAACTTTGAAAACACCAGATTCCTCTCTCTCTCTCTCCCCCTCCCTGGATGAGCTCAGGCAACGTTGTCACTTAAACCAGGCCAACTCAGCCCCAGGCCCTCCCTCTTTCTTCCCTAAGATCTCAAGTACCCCCCTCCAGCCCGTCCCCTCAGGGCCCCGCCCCTCTTTGGCAGTTACATAAGAGGTAAGCTAGCCTTTTCCTGTCAGCCTGGCGGTGGTGAATTGTTAATCCCCTAGCAGAGAAGGCAGCTGACTCACTGACAAAGCCCAGCAGGGCTGGCTCCATTGCTGATGCTCCTGTGTCCCATAGAGGAAGCTGGGGACAGGTTGAACAAGGGGGTTCCAGTTGCAGTGCTTTTGGGGAACAGGAAACAAGCCTGGGGTAGCACTGTGGGATACTGCTTCCTCTTTTAGTACAGCCAAGAATCCAGTTCCATGTTTTACTGGTTGCTCGAGTATAGGATCAGGAATTGCCCATTTCAAAAGCGTGGTGCAATTACAGAACAGGGGCTTCTCTGACCAAAGCTCACCTGCAGCAGCAAAGTGCCATAAAGAAACTTGAGTTGCAAATGATATGATCTTTCTCGACCTCGAGGTCAGAAGGCTGTAGCAAGCAATGCATGACAGGTGTTAACACCCTACCAGCACCAAAATCCCCTTCTCTTCCTCCCTCAACACCCCTGCCCCATGCACTGACACTCAACCTTTATCTTCCACAAACATGAGTGGAATGTTACAAAGGAAAAGACAGATATCCCCTCTAGGAAAGGCACTGAGAGTACGTGGCTAGCTCGTGTTCTGTGTGGCCCAGTAGCACCACTAGAGGGGGACAGCGCAACACAGTCTTTTTGACCCAGCGCCATTACTAGAGAGGACAGAGTGCGACAGCTGCTGTGTGACCCAGCATCACCACTAGAGGGGGACAGAGTGCCACAGACTTTGCATGGTCCAGCATCATCACTATTTATTTATTTATTTATTTATCTACCCCGCCCATCCCAAATGGCTCAGGGCTGCTTACAAAATCAAATAAAAACAATACATATAAAAACAAAAAAATCCCAACCTTTCCCCTCCCCCTCCTCAATCCGATCACAAACCCCACAAAAATCCCTCCCCAGTCACCCCATTGTACCCAATTCCCCCAACACCCCCCCCCCAAGCTCCCATTCCCTATCCCTGCCTGCCGAGTGCTTTAACAAATAGAAAGGTCTTACACCGCCTCCAGAAGACGCCCAGGCTCAGACAAAGCTCTGGGGGAAGGGAGTTCCATAGAATCGGTGCAGCCACAGAGAACGTCCCCCTGCGGGCCCTCACCGTATACACAAGACTAACCGATGGCACTCACAGGGAGGTGCTCCCAGCCAATCACAGGGGCTGCAGTGGGGCATGGAAGGACAAGTGGTCTCTCAGATATGTGGGGCCCAGACTGCCTAGGGCTTTAAAGGTGAAAACCACTAGAGGGGGGCAGAGTACCACAGCCTCTGTACGTGCCGTGTATATATAAACAGGAGAGTGGCTCTATCTTGCCATACACATGGGTGTGTGAGAATAAATACTGTATGTACGTGGGGTGTTAATAATATGGTAATATGGGAACCTTGGATAGTTGTGCCTTCCATAGCAGGGTGACCTGAATCCAAGAAACCCTTGGTTCTGAAATCTCGTGCTCCACGCAGGCAAGCCTTTTAACATTCCGGCGAGTTTGTAAAACCTGGCTGTTCGCCCAGGCCTTTGGGGAGGGGAGGTTAGGGGTTTTTTAATCTCCTCCTACCCTTATTTATTGTCTTATTGTGCCCAACCCTGTTTTAATATTATGACTGTTTTAAATTTTATATAATTGTATTTTTATGTTTTGAAACTGTTAGCCGTCCCGAGCTGTTTTCAGGAGGGGCGGGATAAAAATCGATAAAATAAAATAAATAAGTAAATTCTGCTGGCAGGTCCGGCAGCCACAGATGCTGGCAGGGGTTAGGAGAATAGCAAGCAGATATGCCATCCTCATGCCTTCCTTTGGTGGCCAGTTGGCCAAGTGGTCTGCTTACCAGCTTGGCCAGTTGGACTTCTTACAGGAGGGCCAGCTGAGTGAAAGCACCAGCCAGGCAGGGTTTCCCTTATAAAAGCACAATTATATATCATGGTGGGAACTGAACACCCACAACTGGGAGGAGGGTTTGAAAACCTTCTCCCCAAACAACCTTGTCATGGTCAGGATGGGCAGAGCTGGTGGCTTCCTTTTTAACCCCATCACAAGGGCCTTCTGAAACTGAGAATCCAGCACAGGGATGGTTTTGAATTGACAAAGCATCTGAATTCAGATCAGCACGACAGTTGCAACGAAGAGGACTTTTTGAATTGGTGAATTCACATATTTGGATAGCCCACTGAATAGTCGAGGAAGGATTCATCATGGAGGCTAGAACTGAAAGAAAGAGTAGATTTTGTAGTTGTGGATGTTCTTCGTAGTTCCAATCAGCTGTCAGACTATCTGAATGATAGCTGTAACCAAAACAGAGATTTACACATCCGCTTATTTGGATATTTTGGTTCACATACTTGTTTTTATTTTGGTGGTTTGGCTATTTCAGATTAGTCATTTTGGCATTTCAGTTATTTCATTTTGGCTTCTGAAATAGAGTAACCAAGATACCAAAATGGCCAAACTGAAATATCTGAAGCGGGTGAAGCAGGACTCAATAATAAAATAAATAACAATAATAATACTTTGGATTTATATGCTGTCCTTCTTCAGAAAAGGACTCAGGTGGTTTACAAAGAGTTAAAACATGACCACCCCCACCCCAAGTTTGATTTGAATTTGGTTTGTGGAAGAGGGGGGGGAAAGTATCAGGGCAGCGTTGCCTTCTGTCCAGCCAGCAAGGAGATCTCCACATAGGTACAAAGAAAGGAGGGAGGGAAGGTTCGGTGCTGGCAGACTAGAATACAGGCTCCTGGGAAGCAGAAGCCAAAGCTTTACCACCTGTGCCACCATGACCCAAACCCAGATCAGGGAAGTACTTCTGATAGCCAACAAACCAGGTCTAAACTGCTAAGCTTAAGGGGGTCAGGTGAGCTAGGGGCTTGTTCATTGGACCTCTGTGATGAAGTAGGATGTATAGACCAGCCTATTGCTCTCCATCTCCTCTAGGACTATAAAACTTGCAGAGCCTGCAGCGCACTCAGTCAATGTCTGACTATGGAGCCAGCAAGACCTGGGCATCTGTTGGGAGCTGACCAGGGTGTTGAATTCCTGACCCCTGAAGATTTCCATTTTATGCTTTTTCCTTTTTTGGCCTTGGCTGTAAATAAATTGAATTGAATTGACCCCTGAAGGAGGAATCAGTGAGACACAGCAGGCCAGGGGATTCTGGCTGAGAAAAAGAGAGAGATAGAGATGCAGAGCTGGCTATGAGATTGCTCTGATGTACGGTTGAGGGCCACTGATGGACTTGCTGTTATAAGAGGGTCCAGCCTGGCTTTTATTGGAGATATTACATTTTGGGATTGTGCACATTCAATGTGGGGATACTGGACAATAAAGCACCACTAAAAGCAAATATTTGGCATGGTGTGGCTGATTTGGAGAGCCCACAACGGCGGAAGACATATTCTGGTGGGCCACACTGTTACAACCTCCTCCATGATATATTTCTCCTTCCTGCCACATCCCTTTGTCTGATCAACTTCGCTTGTGGTCTATTGCAGCCAGACGCCTGGAGTCAAGCCCCTGCCTGCCTCGCCTGTCCTCAGCTTGCCACCCAGCCTCACTGCCAGGTGCTCAAGCTTGCGTAGAGAGAGTCAATGCAGGATTGATACCAAATGCTTGTGCACAGAATCTGATCCAGGGTCTTGGTGCGGTGAGTAAGTGAGGCTAAATCCAAAGGGTTCAGGGGATCCAGGGTTCAAGGCAGGCTCAGGGCTAACACATGAACCACAGGGGATGGGGAACAGACGGATACGAGGTGGGCAATATATCAGGCAGGCAAAACCAAACAGGAATTCAGAAGGACTGGTCACAGGCAGAACAAACAAACCGAGCAGATCCAGAAACAAATCAGACCCAGTCCAAAACAGAGCTCAAACAAAGCAAATCCAGGCCAAGGGGACAAAACAAAGCAGGTCAGGAAGTCGAGCACAAGGCCAGAAGCCAGCCTCATGTAAGGCACATCCCAAGGGGAACAGGAAGCTGACTGATGATCCACTCAGCTTCCTGTGGCTGCTGACTGGCCTTATATACAGGTCAACAGCCAATCAGGAAGCTGAGGGTGTGGACGGAGCAAGACTGAGGGGGAGGGGCGTAGCTTTGCCGGCACCAGGAAAGATTTCCTGGTCAATACTGGGCACTGCCCAGCGGAAAGCGGTGGCAGTGAAGAGCCAGTCGCCATGCCCAGGGCCCCAAGGCTGCTGGTTCTAGCCCAGGTCCTTACACTTACTTGTCATTAGCCTCCCTTCCAGGCTTGTCTTCAACCTTGCCTGACTCCTGCCTTCGTCCGGCATCACCCTGACTCCTATGGGACTGATTTCCTGGCTTCAACTCTTCGGCCTAAACTCCATTGGATTTCTTGCTGATACTGTGAGGAGAAGAGTCCTGATCCTGCAAGCACGACAGAGGGAGAGGAAGAGAGATCCCAAGTGCCTGCTGTTGGCGGTGGGTGGGGGGAGGCTGGGCAAGGAGTGTCCATGATGGCCAGAGTGGAGTAGCTTCAGGCTGGGGGCAGCCAGGATTCCCAGTTCTGTCCCATCACCGAGTTGCAGGCAGAACACGATGTCACTTGCCCCGGAGCAAATTATCTACAGGACTCTTGGCATGTTACATTTTTCTCTGGAGCACTTCTGCTTTGCTACAGAGTGTTTGCTATGGAGGAGATGCTCCACGCTCAGTATTAGCAATGTCACATGTCAGTCAGGTCTGTGTACTTCATGCTCGGCCCAGTTTCCAATCCCAGGCTCCTAATTAAGGAGTTCTGGTTTCAGTCTTCTCAACCGACACTTGAGCATCTGAAACATCTGTCTTGGGTGCCTGAGGGTCCCTTTATGAGTGGAAATGAGCTCCCTAATTTAGGTGCTTAAATCAGAGAGGAGGTTAGGAGATAATCAGCTGAATGTTAGTACAAAATTAGGATTAGAGGAGATAAGATTAAGACCACAGATGATTAGAGAGCAGTGATCAAATGGGTTTTTGAACCAGGGTGTTACCGGACATAACAGGAACACGGGGTAATAGAGCGACTCTCCGGAGCCTGTAGGAGTCCTGTTAGTTGTGCTGTCTGGGTAGCAGTATGTAGCCCAACCCAAGCTTTGGCGCATGCCCAGTCAAGGCCCTAGAACCTCCCAGAGACTATGGCTGCTTTCAGACACTACAGGGGAGGGGTGGAAATATTTGCAATTGCCGCTGCAGCTCTCTAATTGCGAGGAATCAGGATTAGAGCGCCCGTCAGAATACACTAAGCCCCTTTTAGCATACGAGAACACCCGCACATGACCAGGTCCCCAAATGTAGCCTTTATAATGGCGGGTGTTCTCGTGTGCTAAAAGGGGATTCGTGCATTCTGACGGGCACTAATCCTTGCAACTGGAGAGCTGCGGCAGCGACTGCGAAAGTTCCCACCTCTCGCCTGTAGCATCTGAAAGCAGGCTAAGTCCAGTGACATGCTCCGTAGAGTTTACAGGAGTCTCCAGAGGCCAAGTCCAATGACACGCTCCATAGGTCTGTAGCGAATTGAGCATGCTCACATCCTTTATAGGCCCTGGGCTCAGTCCAGTAGTGGTGGCCGTAGGAGAAGGAGCTCTGCAGAGGCTCTCTCCTTCTAACCAAGCAAGACCTGCCTGAAGCCTGCAAGTCAGCCAGGAGGCGAGCAGCGATCCTCCAGGGAAGCAACAGGAGACAGCTTTGTCCCCCAGGTGGGATCCACCCGGCTTGGGCCACACACACGTAGACTTATACGAACTCTAGGGACCCAGACGGGTCATAGGACTAAGAGGGGCTTTAGCCCTAACGCATACATGGACTGTGCACTACTGGTGGCGTACGCTTGGCTATAGGGGTGGCTGAAGGCCAAGAACAGGGACCCCTGTACAGTGAGGCCCTGTAGTGAACTGACTGATTACCCGCCAGGATTAGTACCTGCAGGTGAGTAAGTGCATGGCTAGGGGGTAACCGCTGATTCCCCAGACATCACCCCAGCACCCTAGTGAGGCCTGGGAAGCCCCCCTGCCACACACAGGATCTTGTGTTTCCCATTATGTGTCAGTGACCATGTGTAACAGTATTGGGTGCACACTCAGGATTTATACGAGAGACTAAGTACACTAAAATCCCTTCCCCCTGCTTTTATTTTGAACACATGAAACAATAAGCTCGCAGAATGCACCAGGGACAATGTGCTTTTACTCCAAAAAATTAAGCACTGAAACCAAGGTTTATAAATAGTGCTAACGCCCTTGCACATGCTTGTTGTAACGTAAGAAGGAATTACTCCTGCTGTCAGTCTCTCTGCCCCATAGAGTCACTGCAGAGCCACACAGCATTACGGGATACTTAGCAGTATTTATTTATTTATTCCAATTTTACCCTGCCTTCCCAAATAGGCTCAGGGTGGCTTACAAAATATAAAAACGTGTAAAACAGCTAAAAAAAAATTAAATCCCCTAGCCCTCCCCCAACCTTTCCTCTAACCTCTCCACCCAACCCTATCCCTGCCTGCCAAACACCTGGCCAAACAAAAAGGTCTTGCATTGTTTATTATTAATTATTATTATTATAAACATTTATATAGCACCAGTCGTGTGACCTGGTGCTGTACAGAACATAGAAATAGATGCGGTCCCTGCCTGTGGCTCACAATCTAAAAGACAAGGAGGGGGAGACAGGGAGAGGGGACAGTGGGAGAGACAGGGGAGAAGACAGACAAACATTCAAGCAGATGTAAAGACTCAGGTGCTTGTGCTTTGCTTCGTTACAATCAGGTTGGTTGCAGCAGTCTGCAGAGGAGGGCAGACAGTAGGTATATGGGAACGTCTAGCAGGCATTGGGAAAGGCGGGGAGGAAAAGGTGGGTCTTGAGGAGGGATTTGAAGGAGCAAAGGGAGGGGGCAAGGCGGATGTGGGCAGGGAGGGAGTTCCAGGCATGGGGGGCAGCGAGGGAGAAGGGTCGAAGGCGATTAGGTGAGCAGGAGAAACGAGGGAGAGTGAGGGAGGGGACAACGGAAGGGCGGAGAGCGCGTGCAGGAGTGCGTAGGGAAATTAGGTCCGAGAGGTAAGGGGGAGCTTGGTTGTGGAGTGTTTTGAACGTGAAAACCAGGAGTTTAAACAGGATACGTTCAGGAAGGGGGAGCCAGTGAAGGGAGAGGAGGAGAGGCTGCACATGGTCGAAGCGACGGGCAGAGTGAATGACCTTGGCAGCGGAGTTTTGGATTGCGATAAGGGGGGACAGGTGAGAGCGAGGGAGGCCAGCAAGTAGGAGGTTGCAGTAGTCGAGGCGAGAGATAACCATGGCATGAACAAGGATTTTGGCCGAGGAGATAGAGAGAAAGGGGCGGATGCGGGCAATGTTGTGGAGAGCGAATCGGCAGGATTTGGCCACAGAGTCAATGTAAGGTTTAAAAGAGAGGTGCGTGTCAAAGATGAAGCCCAAGCTGCGGGCTTGGAGAACAGGATGGATGGTGACTCCATCGATGCAGATGGTCAGGTTAGAGGGAGAGGAAGGGGAGGGAGGAAAAATGAGGAGTTCGGTCTTGGCCATGTTGAGCTTGAGTTGACGTCGGGACATCCAGGTGGAGATATCAGAGAGGCAGTTGACGAGGCGTGAGTGGACAGAAGAGGAGAGAGAGGGGGTAGAAAGATAGAGTTGGGTGTCATCAGCGTAGAGATGGTATTGGAATCCATGACGATTGGAATTTCCAGATGGATGGTATTCGAATATCCAGACGATGAACAGGCCCGGGATTAGGTGAATCTCCAAGTGGAGAGTTCCTAACTGTGGGGCAGCCACCGAAAACACCGCTCTGTGTGCCCTTGTGAAAACTTCATGGGTAGATGGCACTGTTACAGCAATAGGAGGTAACTTTTAAAGTGTGGGATAGAATGTGAGAACAGTGAAAATGCAGGCTTACAATCTCTTCTAAGAAACCCAAGAGGAAGGAGAAAAGGCTCATGTGAATGCAGCGTCAGCGGCGACCCAACAGGAAGTGGGAGCGGGTGGGTTTACTTTGAGCAGAGTCCAGGATCAGTGATAGTGGAGACTCTCAGAAGTAGCGGCAGCATGAGGAATGTCAGGAACATTGGCGAAGAGGCTCTGAGCGTGCTGGCAGTGCCAGAGCACCATCACAGATGCACCCGGGGCTCTGGACTAGATGATCCTTGACGTCCCTTCCATTCCATGATTCTACAGTTCTATGATTCTACCAATGTGCCTACCTCTGCCCCCATGCTTCTGTTGCTGCCAACACTCTGGGAGGACTTGCCATTGCTGATGCCAGAGACTCTCCACTGCCACTGCTGCTCCAGGAGCCAGCTCATGCACCCCCTAGGTGCTCCCTCCCCTGTGCCTTGCCTGTAGCCACTGTTTACCAGACACAGAACAGTGACTATGGGCAAAAACCTGCTTGTGGGTGTACACGTAGCAAACACATAGCAGGTTGTGAAAAAACACAGCAATCTACTGCGGATTTGTTGCCACACAAATGAGTGGGTAGCATTACATCTGGAAACATCCCCAGTGCTAACCTTATTGAAAGACCTTGTGATTCTTTGTACCAGGTCAGTTCAGAGTGTGATCTAGCCACAGTAGGAGCTGGAGTCAGGATTCCTGGGTTGTCTTCCCAGTACAGCCAACAGCTTCGAGATTTCTATCCCCTGGTGGCATCACAGTACTCACCTCCACCATGAGGCCACAAAGGAAGCATCTTGAACACTCTGAGAAGCACCAAGGATTGTCACTGGAGGACCTGAATGATGTTTGCAGACAGGGAGCTATTGGAGTGCATGTCAAATTAGGAACGGCGATAGCTCGTGACGTGTTGTGTTCTGAGTGTGTTGAACATCAGAAATACCCTGAAACATCTTTTGCTGGCTGCTCCCCTAAAAGCCTGTTTGATGGGAGTGGTTTGTCTTTCCTCTTTAAGTGAGCATGGAAAGGAGGGTGTGTGTGTGTCCATTTCCACTCATCTGAAGAGCCTGCAAAATAATACCTCATTTCTCCACCTGCCTAATCACAAGCAGATGAGTGTCTGCCTGATGGGACAGCTCTGGAAAGTCAGGTTTTCATCTGTGGGAGCCATTACCACCTCTTGTTTTTTTGCTCTGTAATGGGCCACTTTGGAAAGCAGATCAGAAAAAAGACTCCGAGAAAGGGATTAATCAGAAGAGAGAGTCCCAGCTCTGTCACCCTCTTCCAAGCTTCCTTTCCTTCACTGGTCTGTCTCTGCAAAATGAGTGTTGGGAAGAGCTGATTTGCCCAGACAAGTGCGTGGGTTTGCATGTGCAAGCATCAAAGGAAAGCTTGTACACACCAAGATTCCTGCACTGACACAAGTCACTCATTTGCACTTTCATGGGCATTGTCTCTTGGCGATAAGCACAGTTTCCACGCTCATATTTTTTTGTTTTGGCAAGGCTCCTTCTTTTCAGCTCTGGCAGGGCATGGTGACCTGGGGGCATGCGAGTTTCTAATCTTGCAATCACATCGATACTACATTCCCCTTTAAGGCCTGGCCTCTGACTGCTAGAGCCCACCCAAGCCAGGGGATTCCGAGCCAGCTCAGGAAATCTGTCTCCCAGTCTACCTGTTGTCTCTCGGTATTGCAGCCCATATGGTCGGGGAGACTGGCTCCAGTTTGCATGCCTTCCGGCATGAGGTAGCAATTGCTGGGCCAGACACGGCAGTGCCAGATACCAGCAATATGTCTGGTACCCCAAGCATCCTCCTGTACTAAGTGCACAGGCACAGACTTGGGGCTAGCTCCCTGCACTTTGCAATAAGGAAGTGCCTGATCTTTCTGCAGGAAAATGGGAGAGGTTCCCCACCCAGTTCCTCTTGGCCTCTGGGTGCGTGAATGACCGCACTCAGAATTTTGCTAACGGAGGGCCCTTCTCCCTTCCCACCCCATACTCTCCTTTCCAAGCACAGACAGGAAGGGGCTGTTCACTCCTGCTGCTGCTGCCCACCCCCACTCCAGGCTCCAACTCCATGGGGAGGAGCAGCAGCTGCAGACTACCCAGATCCAGAAGCCCCCACAATAGCTTGTTCCCCTGCTCTGGAGCCAACCCCATTCACTTTACTGTCACTGGTGGCTTTCCCCCTGCCCCCTCCCCCCCCTCTGCTGGCAGGTGCTGCCTGGTGTCTGTTGGCAAGGGAGGGGCACAGCGGTGGGGCAGTGGTGCCTCCTGGAAATGTGCTCTCTGAGGGTCAGGCAAAGCAGTGCTCAGCAGTGAGGAGAGAGGGGTGGGAATGGGTGCTGCTGGGGGTCAGGTCCCTGGGTATGTTGATGGCTAAGTGTGAGCTCAGGACTGACAGGACTAGGGCAGAAACAAGATACCGCCACAATACCGCAATTCTTCGATCTTCTCTGCCCTCTGTTTTTCCATGTACTTCCTTGTCACTTATTGGCTGCTACTTCGATTCCTTTACAAATCTGAAATCTGGCTGCAGATTAGTCAAACCAAAGTGAACAACATACAACAATTCTGATTGGAATCAGCACTGGAATAGAGGCACTGAGGCCAAACCCATGACCTACGGATTCCGCGCACACCGCCCCCCCCCACGCATGCACATGGTTTCTGTGTGGCACAATGTGCCTGCAATGGGGGTGTATGCAGTTTCCGCATGGGTGCATGCACACGCAGGTGCATGCGGGATCTGTGGGGCATGGGTTCGACCCCACCCTTTTAAAAAACTGTTTGGGCAGGCAGGAGGGGGTTAAGGGGTGGGCTGTTTGCACAGTGATTGGCTCAGAAATGCGGAAGAAAAACACAAGACAAGGGAAACAAAGTAGCCACTAAGGGAAACCAAATAAATGACAAGGCCACTGTAACTAAGGCCCTTTTCACACAGACACTCTAACACTGATAAAATGGGTGTTACATTTTATTATACATGTTGCAGGGCACTCATAGAGCACACTTGTAGCCCTGCAACATGTATAATAAAATGTATCACCCATTTTATCAGTGTTAGAGCGTCTGTGTGAAAAGGGCCTATTCAAAACTTGACTGTAAGTGTATAAAATAACAGCAATGGGTGATCTTTGGCTCCTCCTCAGTACGCTGCTAGGTTCCAATACAGGCTAGATTGTGTATGAAGTTTGCAGTACTTTTGAGGTTATTCAAGCAAGGTCCATTGCCATCATATTCATGAGAGTCTATATGGAGCAGTAAAGAAGGTGGCATTTATACCCCTCCAAGATGACAGCTTTTTGTGGCAAGTTAATATAAGTGAAAGATTCCTTTCTTACATACTTTATTGTTGGGCCACAAATCTTTCTTGTACCCCTGACAAAGGGTTATACCCGAAACGTGTTGGGTTAGGGTTGTATGTACTGTATATTGCTTATTCAGTTTTCATTCTTGTATTTTATTGTTATTATTGGTATCTTCAGCACCCATTGCTGTTATTTTGTACACTTACAGTGAAGTTTATTATAGTTACAGTGGCCTTGTCGTTTGTTCAGAAAAGCAGAAACAACAAACAAAGGAGTAAAATGGTACCCTTGGCAATACCGTAAATCGCAGATTAACGGTATGTGGTAAACGGTAAACAGAGAATTGAGAAATCGTATCAGTATTGGGAAATCATAAGGAAATTGATCCTGGTTTGCAAAATTACTCATGAGTAAAACGTTTTCTGCTTGTTTCAGCCCTAGGACATAGAGGGAGCAGCTCCCAATATTCTCACTACATCATACCTTCCAACATTTCGAGCTGCCAAAGGTGGACAAGCCCCATTCCTTGGTCAATAAGTTCCACTGCTCTGCCCTCTCTCTCACACACATCTTCTGATATTCCAAGTGTGCACAGAGAGGCAGAAGCTCTCTTGTTTATCATTTTACTTGGTTTCTTTATCATTTCATCACCTCCCCATTTTCCTCTTGAGTGCTCTTCCTGGGATGTGACCAGAAAAGTGGTGCCTGAGGCTTGAATACCAGTCTTTTTGTCTCTCTCTCCTGAAAGGGGGACTTTGACTCCCTGAAAGAAGGACAGTAGGATTCATCACTCAAAGATGGGCTGCATCTCCTAAATATTTATTTAAATTTTCATCCCACCCTTCCCTAAAAAAGGCTCAGGGCAGCTTACAAACAAAATATTAACACATAAAACATATATAAAAGCATATTAAAAACTCAATAAAAACAGTAAAAGACAAAAACAACCCCTAACAAGGCAGAATTCCCCTTGTCAATCTCCAGATGCAAGTCATTGACCAAGACCACAAGCGCAGTCTTGGTGCCACACTCAGGACAAAAGCCCGACTGAAATGGGTCCAGGAATCAGATTATATCAAGATAAGCCTGGAGCTGTCAGGCAACCAACCAGGCCGATAGCTGCCTGGGGAGTCAGTGTCCAAAAATGGCTTCTTAAGCAGGGGCTGGACAACTTCAGTTTTAAGAAAGTCCGACACCCTACCCTCCCAAAAGGAGGCGTTGACAACCCCAGCCAGCAAAGGCCCAATGTCTCCTGGCTGGCTTTCACCAGCCATGATGGGCAAGGAGTTCACAGCTGGTTGCCTCACTGCCCCAAGCACCTCATCCAGATCAGTGGGTGATACTGATTGAAACTGATCCAAACAAACAGGACCAGAATGAGCTTCTATAACCTCAAACTCTGATTCTGCAGGTAAAATGGCAGTACCCAAGTCATGGTAAATACGAGTGATTTTGACTGCAAAGTAATTAATAAAAATGTCACAGCAGGCATTAGATGACTCCATTTTTGAGCGGAGGCAGACTGGATTAACCAGGTCTCTCACCACCCGGAACAGCTCCGCTGGACGAGACTTCGCAGACATTATGATAGCAGAGAAGAAAGCTTTCTTCGCCACCATCACAGTCACGGCATAGTCCTTTAAAAACAATGTATGCTTTAATCAGCTGGCTTCAGCATGAGTCGAGTGCCACATGCGCTCTAACCACTTGCTCTCCCACTTCAGCTGTCTCAGGTCCTCCGTATACCAGGGGGACCGGTGCCGCCACAGTGGTGGAAACAGGCGTTTGGGTGCAACCAGGTTGATGACCATGGTCAAGATCTCATTCCACAAGGTGACCAGGCCATCCACAGAGTAGCCGCTAAGGTGAGTAGGTAAATTTCCATTTCCATTTTCCATTTAATTTATATCCCGCACTTTTTCGAAAATGACTCAAGGCGGCTCACAGAAAAAAATACATTCCTGGGTATATTCCCACACAGGGGACCCAGCTCAATACAATATAACAATTAGCATAATATCCTAAAAATACATTAACATATTAATCACATATTTATCGCCCCACTATTATCTTATTCCAACACCGCCCACACACGGGCAGGTCCCACAATAATTATTCCTTTCCCCTGCTGCCACCAGGGAAACATGTGGTCAGCTCCACCCCTCTCTCACTGGAGGGGGCTAGCCCCACCATCTCCACATCAAAACCCCCACAATCCACACAACATCACAGGGGGTTACCCCCTTTCCCCCTCTGAACCCCGAAGGGCCCCAAAGGGCTGCACCCTTTGGCCGCGGCCCTTCGGCTGGTGGCCATCGGCCTCGCGGCCATTGGTGCATTGTTTTTGAAGCCGGCTGGCGGCATGTCCAAAATAGAGGGAGGAGAGTAAGCGGCCACAGCCACTTACCAGTCCCCCAGAGAGTTCTGGAAACCAATTGGATCCATCAGTCTCTGAGGGCAGGCCATCCTAATAGGTCCAGCACCCCGACAAGGGCATAGAAGGGCAGGGATCTGTGCCTTCAGAAGGTAATGATCCAAATAAATAGGGACTGCTGGGAGAAGGGAGAAGAAAGAGGATGGAGAGGGAGTGAGTTACATCACCCATGTGACTGCAGGGTTCCTTCTGCCCCTGTCACATGGTTGCACTGCACCTGGCCTGGCATTTCAACAGTGGCAGCTGCTTCTGGTTACTGCCCTATAGTGCCCCAGTAGCAGCTCAAACCCCATCTCCCAAACCTTTCCCCTCATACTCACTGACTGACAGGAGTAGGATTGACACCTTTTGCGGTTTGACCCTGAGACTCCCATAGGCCAAAATGGGAATCTCGGGGTCAAACTGCAAAAGGTGGCAACCCGAGAGGGGAGTCACAGCTTGAAACCTGGAGCAGCCTCGGCTGTGCCATGCCTGGTTTAGCATTAATCTGGACCAGGGATGGGAACATTTAGCTTGTAGGCCAAAGCTGGTGGGATTTGGCTGTTTTGGATTTGGTCCCTTTCCAATTTCTGGCTCTGACCCATGGATTCAACCCCTACCCTCAAGCACTGAGTGAGCTCAGGGGAAGGGAGTGGAGAAAAGGGTGTGCCCTTAAGGATAGGGGGTGGGGCCATGGTGTAGGTCCATGATCTGGACCCTCCCCTTTCTTCCCCCATCAGAAGAACACCTGTAAAGCTCCCCTGCTGCCAACTGCTATCCGGCCGGTGGCACTTGTACTCCTTTTCAAAGTGGCCAATAACAAGGAAAAGCTTCTTGAACCCTGGTCTAGGCTCCCATGCAGGCTCAGCTAGGTCAGGCTTTAGAATTTGCTGGGCCCAGGGCTGAGATAAAATGTGGGGGTCCTCGTGGAAGCACCCCCATGAGGGCACCCTCCACGGGACCCTAAAGGTGGTCATGTTTGGGTCCCTGCTGGAAGGCAGTGGAGCCCCCCACGTTCTCCCATGGTGGAAACAGGGGGCATGATGTGGGCCCCAGATAGAGCAGGGCCTGGCCTGGGCCAGTCACCCTAGTGGTAAGGTTGGCTTTGGGCTCAGCATGGAAGGATGTCAACTCTGCTGCTCAACAGAAGACTACGGGTTCAAGTCTTGCTTGGTCTCACATTGGACGGCTGCCTCCAGTCCACCCAGCTGCTAATGGGGACCTGACCCATTGGGTTGGGGAGACATGGTGTTGGCCACATCGGTCCCTTGTGTGCCAGAGGCCACAGAAATCAGGCCAGCTTTAAGCAGGGCTGGTAGGGGCCATGGCTTGGGGCCTGTGATTAGAGAGGGCCCCACAGGGAGGTCAGTCCTGGTAGCCTCAGGACCAGTGGTTTTGAGACCCTGGATGGGCTATTTCTACAGGGCCTTCGCCATCTGAAACTCTCAGCCCCCCAAGTAGTGCTCTCCCTTCCCTGGGCCCTGCAAATTCTAAGGCCAGTCTTGAGAGAAATCGGTGTGCTTTAAGCCCATTGAACCAACGAGCCATATGGCTTGGGATGGACCTTGACTTTTGTTCACCCAGGAATGTAACTGAACCCTCTCAGCCTTTCCCAGCAGGAGGCTTTGGGAAAGGCAGCCTCGAAACCCAGGGTGTGGATGGTGAATGCATGTTAAGAATCCCAAACTACAAAAGATGCCCCCGCCCCTTTCTCCTCCCTGGTTAGAGATTACAGGAGCGATATTCTTGCTACAAAGGCTTAGAGAGAAAAGAGGATTTACTGGCGATACAAATTGAATATTTAATTTTAGCGACAGAGCCTGTAGCCTCAGAGTCCTCAGACCACGCAGGGGGCAGTGCCCCATACAGGACTGGGGATCTGCAGCAAGGAGAGGTCGCACACACCACACCCTACTGATTTTCTGCTTCTTGAGGAAGGGCGCAAAAATGGACAGCGAGGGAAGGCTGGGAAATGCATGGTAAGAAGAAAGTGGGCAGATCGCATAACCCCTCCCCCTACCATTACTTAATAATGCTCTTAAAATGGGGGGGGGAAGTTGTACAAGAGGCAGTGTGGCCAGGTCCCTGTCTATTCTGCAGTTTCCCCACCAAATTCTGTCATCACAAAATTCAAATTCTGCAAACAGAAACAATTCTGAAAGTTAACCAAACCCTACCAATTATGCAGAACTTTGAATGCAAGTGAGTTTCCCAGCCTGCCACTCCCAACAGTTTTTGACATCTTTATCTCTAAACTGGGGTCTCTTCAGTCCAGCAGGGAGTTGCAGGCTGCTCTTCTTTGGCAGTTGTGGCAGTGGCCTCTACAGCCCCAAAATATATAATAATAATAAATTAATAATAAATATGCCCCCCACCAAAAGGTGCTTGAAGCGTTTCACAAAATTAGTGCAATACCATAAAACAACTTAAAATCCATGCAAAAAACCCAGCTGAAAACAGTTTAAAAGGGGAAGGGAGCCAATAGCTCACTGTACCGGCAGCCCATCAATTGGCTCATAGTGTCCCTGCCCCCAGCCTGCAATTTTGTGCTCCCAGGGGCAAGTTCTTCAAGTACTTAGCCAAGTGCCAAATTCTGTGGCAATGGCTGCAATCGTAGTAGTGCAGAATTCCCGGGGCCCTTAGTATGGTCTATTGGACACAGTCCTGGCCTGGCACTCAGCAAAGCTGTGCTCCTGTTCCAAGATCACCCTCAGGTTGGCCAAACAAAATATCACTAGGGAGCTGTGGAGTGTTGGTTGAATGGGGTTCTGTGGAGCTGTGAAATTCTGCCCTGCGGGATTCTATGGAATTAAGGTGTCAGACTCAGTTCTATGGGGTTCTAGGAAGCTACGGTATCTCCCCAGTAGGGATTTATGATGCTGGGAGGACTCTCCTAAAGATCTGGAGAGTACGGTCTATGGGGTTCTACAGATATAGGGTGTTTGTCCTATGAAGATGTGGGATGTCTCTTCTATGACATCTGGGCGTCTGTTCTATCTATGGGCTTCTAAGACCCCTAGAGTGTCTGATCTATGAGTGTCTAGGCTGTTGTAGATTTCTGAAATGCAAGACATCTGGCAGCCACAGATCTACTGTTGCTGACCCTGGATAAATCACTGAGATTTTGTCCACTTAAATCCAGGTGACTTTGCTCACTAAGGCAATGGAGCTTTGCTTTGCTAGACCAATTCATTCCCCCTCAACAGAGCTGTGAGCTCCTCTAAGGAGGAAAACTACCTGGGTGAAACAACCCCTTTGCTCGGAAAGAGGTGGGCAGGGGGAGGCTCTTAGCTGGGGTGGGGGTGGCAGAAGAAGCTAGATCAGGGGTGGCGAGACTTATGCCACCTGGGGTCCATTGCCTGGGATGTCAACGTCAGACAGTCCATCACCCAAGCCTGGGACCCCCGGTCAGGATTTCCTTGCTTGCTGTGAGACACAGGGAGGTCGTGTGGGGGAGAGGGAGAAGTGGTATGCAGCACTTCTGGATCCCCGTGTTCCTTTTTCTGTGGTTTCCCCGAGGCCAGGTAGTGTCGCCACCGTTGACTGGTGTACCATGATTGATGTCCTGGCCTCTCCTGAGCTAGATGCACTCCTGATCTTTCTTTGCAAAGTGCTTTGAGATTTCTGGCTCTTCCAATACTCCTCCCTCTGCTTGTCAGACCCTCACAATCTTTTTTGCAATTAGCTGATCCCACTCAGTCTCCCAATAAATAAAAGCACCACCATCCTTTCCTTTTACATGGTTGTTACCAGCTGAGTCTTCCATAGCAGAGCAGCACCGGGTGGCTAATTACAGTTACTGGAAGTCCCTTCCCTCGCTTGTCTCCTGACAGCTTTCCTGCTCATTATACTCCGGAAAGGCTCCGCTAGGTCTTGGAGATGAAAATAAGATTTGAGCAAACATATTTTTGCTTCCTCTGCTTTGCTTGGTTCTCATCTCCTCGACGGACCAGGATTTTATTTGCAGGAGGTGTCGTGTGATGAAAGGGTGAGGGGAGAGAGTACGGAAACAGCTGAATGGGAAAGAGATGAAGGAGATCAAGGGACAATAAAGAGGGAGAGAAAAATCAACTGAACATCTGGTTGGCCAAGGGAAGTGATGCATTGCCCTCTGTCTGCCTAGAGTGTGGTCAGTTTAGACAGCAACATCATTCTGCCCCATAATTTCAGGGAGCGCTCTAAGCAACATGGCCAGAACCTTGTTGACATGGATAAAAATTGGAAATACTCTTAACCTACTTGCCTGGACTCATAACCGAGATGCCGTAGGCATGAGGGGGCGGCTAACAAATATTTATAAATAAATAAATAAAATAAATAACCAACAGAACTGGGGCATGTAAATTAGTCCTAAAAGTAATGGTGGTGATTGGGTCACTTGCCCCCGATGTCAGAATGGCCCCTCTAAGCACAGGAAGGGGAGGAAACAGAAGGTTCTGTGGCAGCTGGGTGTGGCCAGCAATGGGGAGACGGGTCCTAGAGTAGCAGCTGGGGGTTGCTTTGAGAAGCAGGGTTGAGCTTTTGAGGTGGGTGGCAGCTGGAATTGGGGTTGTGCAGGGCATAAATAAAGCTTAATACAATTGCTTTTGATTTTGGGCTCTGACTATTCCTATTCCAGGGGCTCGGTTCCCATAAGCAACGAAACATGCATCCCATTGGAGCTAGAGGGGAAATGGAAATCCCAACCCAGGAAAATTTTGATCATTTCCCCCCCCTTTCACAAATTGGGTGAAAACTGACACAATTTCAGTCAAAACAATCAGACACACAGTGCCCCTCCCGGGGGTGGGGTGATTACTGCGTCTTCCTTCCCGCCCTCTCCATCCTCAGGCAGGTAGAATTTCCATTTAGGATTCTTTTCATTTTGACTTAAATATCAACATTTCCCACTGAAATGGGTTTAAAACTTTTTTAAAAAAAATCAAACTTTTTCTGGGATGGAATAAAAAAACGTTCCCTCCGATTCCAAACCACGTTTCCTGATGGGAAAGGAAAAAAATGCTTCATTGAAGATTTCTCAAGCAGTTTGATCCTCTTCCTAGCCAAGATATTACAGAGAATCATCTATACAATTTCCTGATGCACACAATCGCAACACCTGGACTCCTGCACTTGATTGCCCGGCAGTCAAGGACCCAGCAAGTTTCATGGGCTGCCACTTTCTCGACCGCAATTAACAAATCCCTGCAAGCAATGGGATGCCAGGTGATGGGACTGTGAGCATTGGGAAAGGGTCTTACAGGGATGTTTCAATGTAGCCGTGAATCTCATTTCCCCCTCCCATGCTCAGTCCTTGGCGCTGAGTGAGACACAAATGGCTGAGCTGGTAGGAAAAGCAGCCAGCTGGCACACGAGGCAGGGCTGGATGAGATTGTTGAGATTGTTGCTCTGTCTGCTTTCCAAAAGTGGCTTCTCCCCATTACTCGTTCATTAACCTCTTCAGTGCTTTGGGCTCTGCCTTGTGAACTGCCTTTCCCAATGCTGCCTAAAGAGCTGCTGGAAATTCAACCAAGAGGACCTGCCAGCTAAGCTGATGCCACCTAGGATGGGGCACTGAGGACAGTAGGAAAAACTGGGGGCTCTGTGTCTAAGGGGTTAGGGGGCCATCTGATGGCCCCCTGTGCCAATATGTAGCAGCCTAGCGGGGGTGCTCTAAAGAAGGTGTCAGTTTGAAGGCAATGGGACAGCCAATTGGGACATTAGTCAGGGGGAGGCCCACGGGCACCTGATTGGCTGAGCCTACCTAAGAAGGGAATATGGACAAGAAGTTGATTGGCCAGGTCGGCTAGGTATGGAACAGCGGTAGAAAAGCAGGTAAACCGAAGACCCAGGAGCAGCTGATAGTGAAAAGGAGGCTGCTGAGCAGATGTTGGAAGGGGAGATGCTAAGGAAGCTGCATATGGTCTTGTAGCGGGGAAGGCGGCTCTGGCTGAAGGAGGCGGATGATGAATGAGTGACTTAGAGGCCAGAACTATTGTCTGGAAAGTAGGTCATACACCTTTCGCACAGACACAGAGAGATATTTATATCAAGGCTTGCCCCCTGCAGCCCAAGGAGCCAGCGGAACAGGGCACATTCATCACAGCCCCAAATGCACTTTCATAAGCTCTCACTTTCCTAATCCACAGGCCGGCCGGCTAGGCCAGCCTGCAGTCTACATCTTCAGCTCTGCCGCTGCATCTCGGTCCGCAGCCCCACACCCTTGCAATCCCAGCCCAGGGCTTCCCAGTGAGCCAGCCCCTCATGCACCTCCCTGCTATCCCAGTCCTGAGTTCCCCAGTGCCCCTCAGTCCCACCCTGCAGACATGGCCGATGGCTTGGGAAGCCTATGCAGTCCTTTGCAGAGGGTTAAGTTGAATTCTAGCCTTGCCTAACAGGCAATATTTTCAGGGGCAAGCCGTGCAATTAAACTGGATGCAATAACAGAGCCTCTTGGCCCCTGTAAACCTGTTCCCTTCTCCAGCATGCTGTTTTCAAATGATTAAAGCAAGGGGTCTGGGAAACAGCCAGTCCTTATGCTCTTTAGTCTTTACCATCAAGAACAAACCCCTTGAGACCCAGCAGAGGGCCACTGGAGTGGACTGTATATATCTCCATGGTTTCACTCTCCTAGATAAGTAGGTCACTCACCTGAGCCTACATCTTGGCCTAAGCAGACTTAGGTCTCTTAGGGTGATTTTAGACAAGCACCTCCCTCCACACATTCCTCACTCATCACGCACCCATCATGCATGTTGCAAGGCTGCACTGGTGCCCTATGCAGCCCAGCAACATGCATGATCGGTGGGTGATGGGTGGGGTGGTGCTTGTCCAAAAACACCCTTAGTGTCTACAAACCAGCACATTTTCAGGTCTCCTCACCGGGGCTTATTTACACAAGGGATAATCCACCACTCCCTTCTGCCCCACCAGCCTACTGGCCTCTATCAGACACACTGGCCCTTTGTAAACAACGCCCCCTCCCCCCATGCATGTTCACTGTGTGGGCATGCGTGGGTGCGTCTCATCTGTACAGTGGCGACAGGTGGGTGGGCGTGTGTGCACGCGTGTGTGTGCACCCACGTAACACACATCCCCACCCACCTCCACCCATCACCCCCGCACGGAGGAACCGGCAAAAATGCCAGTTGCTCTGTGTGGGGGCAAGCAGGGGGATGTGAGGGGGTGTGTGTGATGGGAACCTGCCCCCACCTCCGCACTGCCCCTGCAGCAGCACGTCCATGGACCGTTCCCCCCCCCCGAGCCACGGCCCATTTAAAAAGGGTCACTGTTTCCCAATCTGGGTTATGGTCACTGGCATCCTTCACCCACAGTAAGCCCTTGTCTTGGGCTTCTCAGACAGTCCGCTCCAGTGAGGCCTGCCTAGCCTCTCTCGCTTGCCACCCAGGGTAGCCTCTGAGAGACTCTCTAGTGTGACTAAATAGTCCTTTTTAAAAATGGACAATCCCCTTGTGAGATTGCATTGGTGAAGTTTGCAAAAAGGATAGGAATTGCTGAAGTTGGAGAAGTAGATACAAACAGTTGTGAATATACTTTAATCACACCGATTGTTGATCACCTCTAACATATAATGTGAGATGGACGGACGGATGGATGGATGGGAGATAGGTAATATGGCACATTCCAACATGTAGCTAAGCCTTAACTCACTTTTACTCCTGAATTAAGCTCTAGACAAGAGCTGTAAGCCAAAACCAAATTTATTCAGGAGTAGGAAGAGAAGTATGTACCCCTGAAAAATCAGGAGTACATACTCCCCTTGGCTTTTTACATGGAAGTAACTGTAGCAGAACATGTGGGAGTAGATGCGTCCTGTTAAGACTGCTTGAGGTTGATGCTTCAGTCAAGTGGAATACGTGCACCATAAGCCTGGCTATCTTTGAGTTACAGAGTGTGTGTGAACCAGCACCACCTCACTAACCCTTTAACTCTAAAGTAAAAAGAGAAGGGTAACATTCTTTGTCATGACCATTAGGGGCACAGAGATTGCAAAGTAACTACTTCTGTTTGCAGCTGTAGTGTGAACAGTATAGAAGTGGAGTAGCTACTTTTATTTAATTAGATCAAAGTAGTTTCTTTGGTTTCGCACTGTTTGTCAGAATGTGCCCATAAGAGATTAGATAAAGATGGAAAGAAAGAAAATCTGCTAGCACAGAAGTAGCTATTCCACTTCAGCTCAGCCCCCTTACCAAGACCTTGCTGCCCCCACCCCCATCATACTACATTGGCTGTTTTTACATGTGCACAATTATTCCGAAGTAGCTGTAACTCTGGATTTGTCATTCCAGATTTGTCATTCAGGGATAACTGTTTAGATTATCATTAATATTCCGGAATAAGCACTAAGCTTATTCTATGGCGGGGACAGACCAGGATAAGCATTTGCACATTCACTGTTCCAGATTTATTTAGTCTGGAGTAAATAAATCCTCAAAAATGAAGATGTATAAGTCTGGATTAAAACCAGAATCTGGATTTATTTACTCCGGAATAACTGGTTACACAAACAATTCTGGATTTAGAGGCCACTGCCCACCCTCTGCTGCCCTCTGGCTGGTTCTGCAGGTGTGTCATTGCTGTGCTTGACAGACTAGGCCTAGCAGGTTCCAGCCCAGGGGGGCTGTCATTCCCCATGATCAAGCAACCGTGTCTATCTTATTTTTTGTAAAGCACCAGGTACATTGCTGGCGCTATATGTTAATAAAATAATAATAAAATAATAATAATAACCAGGTCAATTTTCTGCAAGTTGTTGGTCACATGGGGGTACTTCCTTCCAGATGCAACCACCAGGCCCAGCTGGAAGTGGGGTCTTTTCCTTGGGATCCTTCTCAGGCACGCGGGGTTGGTTTGCATGGAACGGCAAGCCCTCCTCTCTCCCTAGTTAGGTCTCAGTTTTGTGGGGGAAGAGTGGCCAGACTCACAGTGCATGCAATCCACTTGCTCCAGGTGTAGGGTTGCCATGTATGCCAATTTTCTCAGGACACTTATGAAAAATACATGTTGCAGGGCCTGCACTGGCACCTAAGGCACCAATGCAGGCCCTGCAACATGTATTGTTCATAAATGTCCTGAAAAAAGTTGCATATATGGCAACCCTAGCCAGGTGCCCACCTCAGGCGATCGACCAGGACCCCTCCCGTTGGCTCTGGTACTCCAGGGCAAGACCCCCACCCCCCTTGGCTTCCAGCTCTAGGGCTCCTCAGCAACTGGTTTCAGAAGTGGAGAGGAGCCCTCTCCTTTATATTAGAGAGCCTGTCTGTCTTGGAGACACTCTCTGGGGTGGGCATCAGTCCCACTCTCCTCCCCAGAAGTGATCTCTGAGAGGATGATCCCCCTCCCCACAATGTCATCTCCTGGAGACTAGCTTGCCACCTTCCGGTCAATTGTGATCTCTGCTTAGCCGTCCCTGCTCTGGGGCATCTCACTTCTCCCCTGCTGGGGCCAAGATGGCATGTGGGACCCAGCTCCAAGGAGATGGAGACTCCACTCCAGTATCTTTTTCATGTCCCAGCAACCAGTTTTGTGTCATTATCTGTTCAGGGTCAGTGATGAGGAAAAGAAAAGCTTTGTGCTTGGCACAGGATGGACTCCATTCAGCTCCCACACCCTGTCTTCTGATGACTTTCAGTCCTGATCTGTAATCCTCAACCTGGGCTCCATGCATAGCTCTGCTACACCCCTCAATCCTGACCCACAACTCCCCCGCAATACCAATACCAGGTTCCCCATAGCTCTGATGCGTCTCCTAAATCTCTCAACCCATAGTCTCCAGCTATCCCAGTTCTGGATTCTAACCCCATTCAGCTCTGCCAGTATCCCACCCCTCCATCATGACTTGTAGCCTGTTAGCCCAGCTGCAGGTTGGTTCTTCCCCAGCTTTGCCGCTGGCCCTCACTCCCTCCTGCCCGCCCCGCAGCCGCTGCCATACTGCACAGCTGCAGCTCAAATGAAAACTCTTTCCCGGTGTCTCTTGTGCCCTCTCTTCTCTCACTTCATCTTAATCCATGTCAGCAGATGTGTTGCTATAGCGCAGCTCCGGCCCCAACAGAGCCGTCCTGGCCTCTCTGAGGCCTTGGGAACAGGCTCTGTGCATTGTGGGCGCGTCAACTTGCCTGAAATGATGAGGGGATGAGATAAAGAATGAGGCCCACGCTGGCCTCGGCGTGTGAGCCTAATCGCTCAGCGGCACAGAACAGGTGCAGCAATCCAGACACAGGAGCTGGAGAGCGCCGTCCAACCGCGCCAGCTTGTAAACCCATTATCTGAGCAGCTTCAGCTGGGAGTCTTCTGCTCAGACTAATGCACAGCCTTGTGGCTGAGGGGGAATCTGTACCAGACCCCACTCTAAACAAAAGAGCTACCTTCAAACCGCAAGGAGGGCTCAAATACCGGCTGCATGCCCAGCCTCCCACGCTGCTCAAGGTGGAGTGAGGACATCTTCCCCACTCCTTGCTTGAATTGGCTTGTTCTACAGCCAGGCTCCATCCCACCCTAACTATGCCCCTAGGTTCCTGCATGATGCCTTCAATAGTGGGATGGAGGCTGCGAGGTCAAGAGGATGTCAACGCTATGTGACTGCAAAAGAGCTTGGAGGCCAGGGGCAACCTGGTCACCCATCATGGGAGGGGCATGGAAGCCCTTTTGCATTTCCTGTCTTCCTAACTAGAACCCCTAACTCCCCCCAGTTACTAGAAACACACAGGCAAAAGAGTCCTTTCTGGCACCACCACCCACAGGGACACACTAACCCATTCCTGCTGCAGTAAAGTCAGAGCAAGCAGTGGCTTGTTGCCCCTCTGAGCAATCACCTGTCTTGTTTGGGATAAAGAGCTTCATGAATCCCGATGCTGACACATTACTGCTTTTCAAAAAAGCCTGAACAGCAATGTGATCAACACAGGGCTGACAGGCTGCTTTCTTCTTCCCCTAAAAGCTAATACAGCACTAGGGTGGGCATGGATGGACTGAAGGGATTGGGCTGGTGGTCTTTGGATCCATATGCATGAGGCACGATAGTCTAAGTTACTATCTAAGTTACTATACATCAATCTCTGTGTGGCTTAATGCCCCTATTAGAGGGGGACAGAGAGTGTCACAGTCTCTATATGACTCAGCACCACCACTAGAGGGAGACAGAGCACTAAAGCATCTATGTGACTCACCACCACCACTAGAGGGAGACAGAGCACCACAGTCTCTGTGTGGCCTGGCATCGCCACTAGAGGGGGAAAGAGCAGTTTACCAAGTCAGTCTGCCCACCCCAAAAGCTCAACTCAGTTTCCCACCCCAACCACCAGTTGCCAGCCAAATGCCCATTCCCTGTTTCCAATTGCCAGAGTCTTCTGCTTCCACTCTGTCTCCCTTCACCCTCCCAGGTGCCAAGTGGGGCCACGTCAGAGTTAAATGAACCAATCAGCACCCTTTCCCCTACAGATTCAGAGATTCTCAAGCTGGTGCTCGGGAGCACCAGAGTGCTCGGGGAATGTGTGAAAGTGCTCCCCAAGCCAGCGGTGCCGTCAGTAGTGCTCGCACTTTCACACATGTGAGGCATCAAATTGAATTAAACTACCCTGCAGAGGGGAGACTTGATCTATGCAAATTTATGCAAATCATCCATGCAAATTATGCAGTGCTTCCAAGTAGTCACATACATCACTCCAGTGATCGTGACTGAAAAAAGGTCGAGAACCTCTGGATTATATGCATGTCACTGTTCTACTGGTTGCAATGAGTCCGTGCTACCAACAGGGATGGGCAGTAGGTCAAGCGCGGTCATGGGGGCAGGCAGGCGGAGTACTGCGATTTACACCATATAGCCAACAGAGTGATGATATCTAGGCTCTTCCCGGGGGTTTGGGGGCTGCGTGCATGTGGTGTTCAGTAGTTATCATACTGCAGGCACAGAAATGCCGGAGAACAGAAGATCGGGCCTTGCTCTGCTCAGCCAGCAAACAGTAACCAACTGAGCACTGTGAGGACCTGTGCTCTACCTACACTCCCAGGCGCTTGCCTGTGCAGTCTCACATCCCTGACATTGTCAGAGCTATTACAGGGATAACAGCTGAGCGGCTTAGCCAAGGAGAGGGAGCAGACATCTTTGAAAAGGCAGATTAGAAATAAGGGAAACGTGAGGCTCCAAGGGGTCTCAAGGGCTCTGGTAATGGTACGATCCAGCCCTCCATCTCCTGACCCCTTCAGAGCTGCTGTGGCTGCGTCTGTGCATGGAGTGGAATACAGGGGAGTCCTGCCAGACAGCCCCAGCTCCTGGGAGGTTGTGAGTAAGTTCCACAGCCAGCACTGCATAAAAGCATGATGGCCTGAAAGTGTGACTGGGTGTGTATTTGGGTGTGCTCCATGTGTGCGCTCCATGTGTGCATACATAAATATTGTGTGTGTGCATATCCTTTTTCTTGTGTGTGCATGTGTGCACGCTTATCCTTGTGGGCACATGTCCTTTTGGGGGGGTGTTTGTGTGCATGTGCATACATGCATATTGTATATGCTTATCCATACATGTGTGCACACATTTCTGAGCATGGGGGTTTCCCTGTGTGTGTGTTTGTATATGCCAGGGGTACAGTGGGCAAGCACTGCTCCTAGATCCTCTTCCTTGGGAACATCCACCCCCCTCTCCCTACCACCCTTTCCAGCCACTGGCTGCTTCTCAGAAGGGGAGGGTGAGGTACCAGCAGCAGACAGCACTCCGAGTGTCCCCACAAATCCAGTGGCCTCAGCCACGTTACAACCCCCCAGTTCTCCCACGGCGCAAGCCCCGCAGCAGACTCACGAGGTGCTCCAGTGTTTCTGCTCCTGCTCTATAGGGGTTCTGGCTCTCTCCTTCTGGGGTCACTCTCCTGCACTCCTCCCCACTGCTCTCCGGGTCCTGGCTGGGCTTCACCTTCCCCAGGTCTCCACAGGTTGCTATATAAAATGGGGGAGTCTCTTGCTACCCCAACTGGCATGCGCCAGCCACCAATCAACCCTTCAGGCAATGAGGGAAGTCCTGGCCGCCCAACCAGCCCGCGCTGGCCTCATATAAGCCCGCTATACTAGAGCCACGCTCTACGGTGCCTAGTCAATTACAGCCTCCCAGCCGTTCCTATGCATCCCAAGCCGCCTTGTTGTCAATTTCCTCAGCCTCTCTCGGAGGCGCACTCTCTCCCAGGCTGCAGCTCTCCTTCCTAACCTGCTGCCTCTGTGCAGCTCAAAATGACTCAAATGGCCTGCCCACCGGGCCCATGCGATGGTCACGCCGGCGCTGATGCCGGCGCTGTCAGCAGCAGTGTTGCAATCAGCACCGTTGCTCCTCAGCTGTACTCCCGGCAGTAGGTAGCAGCGTGGCCTTTAATATCCGCCGCTGCTGCTGCCTGTGTCAGCTAGAACTCCCTTCCCTTGGACTCCAAGGGACCTTGGAACAGGTGAGCAGGGCTCACCCTGTTACTTTCTCACACTCTCTGCTCCTTCCCCTGTGGCATGGGGAGGGGAGTAGGGACAGGTACTGGGTGCTAACAAATGTGACAGTGGCCCACTGTGGTCTGCTTTGGCTCGCTATGGCCTGGGATCCAGCATGTGGGCCCACTTCTGCCCTGGGGTAGGTAGATGGCTGGCCCGGGATGTGCCCTGGGCTCGATCCTGGGTGCCCATCCTGGACCACCCCACACAGGCCAACATGTGCCAGCATGTTTCATCGCCGCTGTGAGGTGGGTGGGTGGGGCATCATGGCTGGCTGCCACAACAGGGGGCGGGGCACTGGGAGCAGAGCGGGGTCAGCTGCCCACATGTTTATTGAGTTATTATTAATTATTATTATTATTATAAGCATTTACATAGCGCCAGCGATGTACCTGGTGCTTTAAAAGAAACAAGATAGATACGGTTTGTTCAGTGCTCCTCCCTGACCTGGGGACGGGGTGGCCACGGTTTCCTGGGCTGGGTTGGGCTGGGCTGGGGAGCCACTGCACCACCTGCATGTCTGATTTGACCCAATGTGTCCTCTGAAGTGGGGGTTGGAGGTGGCTTGGGCCCCTCTCCCTGATTGAGCCCCTGGGGTGTGGACCTGAGCAGCACCATGCAGGGGCATGGCCACCATGGAGTGATGGGGCTCAGTTGAGCTGAGACTCTGGACTCTAGGGAGCCCTTTGCAAATGGCCTGAGTACTGATAGGAGCGTTCAGAGTGGGCAGAGGAAGGAGCAGGGCCAGCACTCTGCCCACTGAAAATGTTCTAGTTGTGTTCAGGCCACTTGCAAATCAAGAAGTAATTTTTCAGACTGGGGAGGGGTGGACTACTGGCCCTGCTGACTCTTAAAATTTCCTTTCTACTGGTGTTGCTGCCACTCTCGGAGCCAGGGAGACAGGCTGGCGGGGAGCCTTGGGAGGGCTGCCTCTTGGCATGGGGGGGGCATAAATGTGACATGAGCCCAGGCCTGCCCAGCTTTGTTATGCTGCCGGTGCCATAGAAATGCAACCTCATCTTATTTCCTGGCTACCACTCAGACAGCACCTTCCATCACCAATAGGGGGAGCTAGAACCAGAACTACAGTTTCCCCACTGGACGCTCAGTCACACCCATCCCAACAAGTGCCCCAATCACAGGACGCCACATGTGGTGATGGCTGTGACAGGAGAGGGGAATTCCACATACCCAATGGTGTCACCTCGTGGGTTAGACAGAGCAGAGGAGATACCATCGCTGTGGAGAGGAGCCACACTAGCTATGCATTGTGTGCCATGCTGCTGAGTCACACAGGCAGATTATAGGACAAAGGACAAGGCCTGTGTTATAGTAACACAAAGAGAGCAAAGAGGATTGCAAGGGAATGCAGCATACACAGATGTACACAGGGATCCTGCCCCCAATGGAATCACTCAGCAGGAATTCTACCCATGGAATCTAGGTACAGAATTCTACCTGGATGCAGAAATCCTGACCCTTTGGGAATCTGGAAGCAGGGATTCCACCCAAAGGGAGGGAGGATCTGGCATCAGGAATCCCTCCACTTCTGGGGGGAAATCTAAGCATTGCAGTCATGTCCCTGAGGTAATCAAAGTGAAGGGCAAACTCCTTGGCTGTTCATGTAAAACAGAATCGCCTCTTTGAAACAAAGGGAAATGGTTCAGCACTGCCAGCAGGCATTCTGCCCCCCCTACGATTTAAATGAGTACATCTAACCTCAGCCATAGATAGAGCAATGTTCACTCCCTGTCAGGCAGGGACCTTTCTCCTAAATCTGTAACTGTAAAGCACTGCGTATGTCTAGTAGCGCAGAAATTATAAGTAGTAGTAGACTTGGGGTTGCTAGCTTCCCTGAAGGGGCCAAAAGAGGGTGGGGCAAGAGGACTCTTCCATCCCTTTCCAATGTGGACAGATGCTCCTTCAGAGCATCAGGAGAGGGGGTGGCTACTCACTCCACTCCTTTCGAATGTGACCCTATCCCTCACCTGGGAAAAGAACAACTCCAGATTGTCACAAAGAGATACTGGACCATAGGTCTAACAAACATGTAAAGCTAAAGGTTAAACATGTAACCTTTCTCAGTAATGTTAAGCTGAGAACTGGAAACTCACTTAATGTAATCATGTAATGTAAAACTGAGAGCTGGAAACGCACTCCAGGAAATGGAGAGAGATAAAAGAATGTGGATTCAGAGAACCCACTCTGGGAGAGCCAGACAGAAACCCCATTGAGTTGCAAATGAATCTTCCTGTTTGCCTACGTGCCGGTAACCACGACTTCTCCAGCCTTCTCCAAGGCGGGAAAGTGGGGTAGTGGACTCCCAACCCCCATGACACAGATGTTCTTGGATAACTCAGGAAAAATTAGGGCTTCACCTGGAGATGATGCCTCAAAACCCAGAGACTATGGGTCAGACCCAGAGGGGTGGTAATAACCCTACTTGGTGCTGGATCCACTGCTGGTGTAAATGGCGTGATGTTCCAAATGGAGTTCTCTCAGCATCCTGTCGGAGGCTGGTACTTTCCTCTGAAGCAGCCAGTCTCATTCACTCTCAGAGAGGGGATTGTGTGCTGGATGGAAAACAGGGCTATCCAACCCAGCAACCTCCTCGGCTATTTCAGTCAGCAGAGGGTTTGGGCTATGAGACCTGGGTTTATGAGATGGACCCAGATGGAGACCCTGCATTGAGAAACCCCTTGCTGTCTCCTTGGCCTGGGCCTATAGTGCTGGATGATGAACCACGGTATGGTTACCCACTCATGTTGCCCTGGAAATGGGAGACAGCAGGGCCTCCAGCCTACTAAGGGCTGGAGAAGGAATAACCTTTTGATTTGCAAACTTAAGAGGAAACACAAGGAAGGGGGCAGATTTCCTGTGATCTCATCAGGGTGACTGAGTTTAAGAAGGAGCATGGCATTCTGGGATGTACATACAATGTGCATGGGCCACTTTTCCTGGTAAAAGAAGGAGCACTACATTCTGGGCCAGAGAGGAGGAGATGTTTTAAATAACAGATTAGGCACCCAACAGCCAATAGGGTTGCCATATACATCATTTTTAGAGGGCACTTATGAGAAATACAGGTTGCAGGGCTCCATTGGCTCCACTGCAGCCCTGCAACCTGTATTTCTCATAAGTGCCCTCTAAACATTTGCATATATGGCAACCTTACTAGTCTGTGCCTTTGAAAGGTCTCCCCTAGCAGTATCTGTCTTCTACCAAGTTTGTCTAGTCAGGTGGAACAAAGTATAATTGGAGTTTGTAGGTCCTTAGTTCCACACTTGTATGCTAAACCAATCATGGGCCCCGGGTAACTGTCAACGGTGGGGGATGGACAAAGGAGTGGGGGATGGGCAGTGGGTTCCATAGGTCTTCTGAAAACCTGGGGGTGGAGGGGCACATGCCCCCCCCCCCATGAGTGAGCTATGAAACCAATTGCTAGTCATCTACCAACATGCCCAGCTCTCCGAGTCCCACCTGGGCCATGAAGTGTACTGTCCTTTGGTCTTGAAATCCTCCACATCCTCCTCTCTCCAGGCTTTACAAACAGCAAGAGAGAAGTGACACCCTTCTGGGGAATGTAAAGTGAACTCCATGCAGTGCTCCTCAAGCGTCCATATTTCCTATGCAACGACATTAATCTCAGTAAGGAACTAGAGGAAGATCTGACTTCCCATTAAAAATTGCTTTGATCTTAAGTTATTTTTCTGTTTACTAGCAACAAGATGTCATAAATACACCCTCGCTTGGCAATTAGAGAGTCCGGGCACGTGCCTTTGTCTCCATAAAATATCAGCTGCTGCAATTTGCCTAATTTAATGAGATTGGAGCGTGATAAGGTCTGTAAAAATTGGGGGGAAATGATTGCGAGTGCATGGAAATTCATCTGTGGCATCCTCCTGCCTCTCCTAAAAGCCATCCTTCCCCTTCCCCATATCATGGGGTCGTGGTTTCCTGCTCTAACTAAATGCAACATGGTGGAATTCTTTCTGTGGCCGTTTTTATACAGATGCTCCGCACCCGGGTTGTGGGTTGTGGGCAGGTGTGGGGGAATGGGTGTCCGTCCATGTGAACAACATGAGTGATGGGTGGGGATGCGTGCGCACTCTCGGCGCACACCCACCTCCATCCATCTCCACCCATCACCCACCCACAGAGCCATCCGCCAAAACGGAGGAGGCTCTGTGGCGGAGATGGGCTGTCTCTTATACACATCTAGATGTGTATAAGAGACATCCCCAAGTCTGTGTAGAGCTGAAATAGTTAACCGCATGGTAACTGTTAACTGTTGGATTCATGGTAACTGATCTGCTCCAACAACAATGGATTGCCAAGTGGTATTATTTGATCAGTTAACCAATTAACCTATTTCTGCTGTTTACTGGGTTTACCACAATGCCAGATTTCCCCCATCTGCTCCAATGTTACTGGTTAATTCCATTCCCCATAATTACTTTCCTGTTTATTCCCTCCTCCCTCCCCCAAACCAAACTGTGGTTTCAAAGAAGCCTGGTTTAAATCTGCTGGAAGCAGCTTCGTTATTGGTCCCAAAGTACAAGTTTCTGGAAGATAGGTCCATTAGCAGCTACTAGCCAGACAGGATCAGGGAACATGACGGGATCTGGGAGAAAATAACAGGGAATGGATCCCCCATTGTGACCTGTTGGGTGCTTCTCCCAAACCACCATGATTGGCCACTGTCTGAGACAGGATGCTGGGCTTGATGAACCATTGGTCTGACCCAGTATGGCACTTCTTATGTTCTTATGTTCTAAAGTAAAGCGGAAGTGACAGAATGCAGAAAAGCTGTCATTTGGTTATGCAGCATATGGGATCTGTGGTAGCAGTGTTAATCAGTATTTTGGTTAATCAGTTAACCACCACTGTGCTATGCAGTTACTAACTGCTTAACCAATTAGATATCTGGAATTTTGGTTATCAACTACGGTTACAGAATTAACTATTGATTTTAGCTCTAGTTCCATATATTCAAACTAATGAAACCTGGTTTCCTCAGGGGAGACAATGGGTGAAAACAGACATGACGCTAACCACCCTTTAACCACCGTTGGTGGTTATTTATGCATGTTGCAGGGCTGCATAGGGCACCAATACAGCCCTGCAACATGCATAAATAACCACCAAGGGTGGTTAGCGTCATGTCTGTTTTCACCCAATGTTGGAGGTATGTCAGTGGGGCAACCAAAACTAAATGTATCTCCCCTCCAGCTGCACGGATGACTCTGAAATGCTGGGTCCTTACTTCCTTTGGGTCTTGCATTAAGGACGCGCGCACACACAGACAGCAATTGCGTAAGTCTTCTTTCCCTAGGAAAGCTAAAAATGCTTCTTCGGGGCTTGGGATCAGCAAACGGGTGTGCCCATGAAATATTCAGCAGATTTTTTGTTCCATTAAAAGGTGGGGAGTGAGGGGGTGGCAGCCTTTGCTGGGAGTGGATTTCATGCCACGATGGGCATATAGGGCAAAAGCAGCTTTTTTGACGATTTACCTCATTAAAACTGGAAAAGGCTCAATGCTGCTTCTGAAGCATTTAGCCCATGCCAAGCCTGCCTGCAGTGCCACAGAGAAAAGAGTTCTTATCACGTGGTGCCGCAGCACCGGGAGAGGCAGTCTTCCCAGCAGCACCTCACAGGGCACAAGTCACTGCAGATTTGCACGTGTGTGCGGGAGGGAAGAGCATGTGTGACTGAGCGTGTGGTGGGTTGTAACTCAACGTCCCAGGCTGGAGACTGAATTTAGGATCACTCACTCCGTCTACATGAGCCATGGCCGTCTGAGTTAAAAGACACAAGTCTGTTGGCCCAGTCAAAATAGGAGGCTCATGAACCAGCACCACTGCATCACTAGAGGGGGCTAGAGGGCCCCTCTCTCTAGCCACTACAGGTACATGTTTATGTGCAATGACGTGTGGCACATGCAGGCTGGCAGGGTGTGTACACGTGTGACAACATCTCATTTGGGTGTGTGTGTGCATGTGAGAATGGGTGGGTTGCTAGGGGCCTTTTCTTCACGGTCCCATCCTTCCATCTCCATAGTCTTGCAAAGAGAATAGGAGTTCCAGAGATTCCAGACTGGTATTTATTTATTTAAATTTATACCCTGCCCTTCCCATTAAGGATCAGGGCGGGATGCCAGTGCAGCACCACTCCCTTCCACAGAACCCATTGTGCACTGACCTGGCCCATCACAGATTCTCTATTTTAGAGCAAAGAAGCTGAGGTGGGGAGCAACTTGGCCATGGCTACCTAACAAAGGTAAGATTTAGACTCAGGGCTCCCTGTTTCAGGTCTGACATGGTCTCTAGCTCCTGGAGTTGCTGCCACATTAGGTTTCACCTGGAAGAAACTCCAGTTTCTCTGGATCAGCCAGAGTACTCCCCCCCTCCCCCCCCATACACACCAATCAGGGCTTCAAAGGGACAACCATGTCCACAGGGGAGCAGGCTATATGGAAGGGGTGAGCAAAGTTCCCAACCCCCAAGAGACGCGCACTCAAACCTGCATATGGCCGCGAGTCACAGGATACATCCATAGACCCCTTTGAAGCATCTCCCAGGCGGAGCCTCTCCTGCTTTGTGATTGACTGGAGGAGCCACTCAGTTCTCTGCTGTCCTGGCTGCTGAGATTCCAAGGAGCTGCTGCAGTTCAACTGCTAACCCATTAAGGCAGCATGGGTCCTGGGCAAGAGCTGCACTTGAACTGCCTGAGAGTTCAACTGAGCCAGTTTCCCAAACCCTACTCTAGGGACTTTCACACTTTCCTTCTGAGGTGGTTCTACCCTCCCTGGAGCATCACGACATCAGAACCTCCTTAAGGGGTGGGGTTATACTAGGTAGCGGCATGACAACCCCCTCGCCCCGCCCTCTTTCCAGCATGGCTCCACCCTCTCCAAGCAAAAGCCCAGAGGGAGGGAGGAACGCTGCTAGCCACCCCCCCCCATTGTAACTACTGCCCCTCCCCAATTTCAAGGCAAACTAAAGAGGCAACAAAGCTTTGAAAATGAACATAAGACCGTAAGTAGTGCCATGCTGGGTCAGACCAATGGTCCATCAAGCCCAGCATCCTGTCTCCAACAGTGGCCAATCTCTGTCTCTTGGGAGAAGCACCCAACAGCTCACACTTCAACCATTCCCTGTTGTTCCACCCCCCCACAGTAAGAGTTTATGTCCCCAAAATCTTCTTGGCTAATAGCCATTAATGGACCTACCCTCCAAGAACCTATCCAACCCCCCTTTAAAACTAGCTACACTACCAGCCTTGACCACTTCCTCTGGCAGCAAATTCCACAAGTTAATTGTGTGCTGAGTGAAAAAATACTTTCACTCAGTGCCTGGCTGGGAAAATGTAAGTCTATTATTATTAATCATTTCTTGAGCACTTTCAGTGTTCAAAGTGCTCTACAATCCTTATCTAGTTCACCCTCACAGCATTGTTGTCAGGTAGGTCATTATCATTCTTATTTTTCAGAAGGGAAACTGAATCCAAGAGATAGTGACTTGCCAAAGGCTGTTCAACGAGTTCATGGCTAAAATGGGACTTGAGACCTGGCCTCCCTGATCCAAGTCCAACACTTTATTCACTAACCACTAGGCTATGCATGTACATACCACATACCCCTTTATAAGAGAGGGGTGTGTGGTATGTACATGCCTGTAGGGTGTGCCCATGTTTGGGTGGAACCGTGTGTCATGTATGCAAGGTGCATGCTTGTAGTGGCACTTCCGTGTGTACACTTTTGGAGATGTGTGAAAGATACACGAGCTCCTAAAGCATGTGTGACTGGGCAGCTGGTTTACCTTTGCTTCGAAGGTGTGAGCACATACATATGAGCACAAGAGTGAGCAACAGCCATGTACATTCATAGTGTGTTTTTGTACACCAGTAGACATAAGAACAGTAGATTCCACAACCCAATTAAATGCTGAGTGAAAAAATATTTTCTTTTATTTGTTTTAAACTTGCCACCCATGAGTTTCATGGAGTGTCCCCTAGTTCTAGTACTAGCTGAGAGGGTAAATATAACTCTTGTTTATTAGTTCCACCCCACTCATGATTTTATAGACCTCTATCATATCTCCTCTCAGTCGTCTCTTCTCCAAGTTGAAGAGCCCCAACCTACCAAGCCTCTCCTCATATGGGAGCCCTTCCATGCCCTTGATCATTTTTGTTGCCCTTCTCTGCACCTTTTCTAGTTCAGCTATGTCTTTTTTGAGATGGGGCGACCAGAACTGCACACAATATTCCAGGTGCAGTCGCACCATTGATTTATATAGAGGCATTATGACGTCCTCCGTTTTATTCTCTATCCCTTTCCGAATAATTCCTAACATTCTGTTTGCTTTTTTGACTGCTGCCGCACACTGCGCTGTGGATTTCATTGTATTGTCCACAACCACCCCCACACCCAGATCCTTTTCCTGAGTGGTAACTCCTAGCTTAGTACCCAGCATTGTGTACACAACGTTTGAATTATTTTTCCCTACGTGCATCACTTTGCACTTGTCCACACTAAATCTCATTTGCCATTTAGATGCCCAGGCACCCAGTGTCGTAAGATCCTGTTGCAGTTCCTTACAGTCTGCTCGTGTTTTAACTACCTTGAATAACTTGGTGTCATCTGCAAATTTGATCACTTCACTCTTAACACCCTTTTCCAAATTATGAACGAATACGTTAAACAGCACCGGTCCCAATACGGATCCCTGAGGCACACTACTTTTTACATCTCTCCATTGTGAAAACTGCCTATTTAGTCTTTGCTTTCTATCTTTTAACCAGTTTCTGATCCATAGTAAGACACTACCTCTTATCCCATGACTTTTTAATTTTCTCAAGAGTCTCTCATGAGGGACCTTATCAAATGCTTTCTGGAAATCCAGGTACACTATATCTACTGGGTCTCCCTTGTCCACATGCTTATTTACACCCTCAAAGAATTCCAACAGGTTAGTGAGGCATGACTTACCTTTACTAAATCCGTGTTGATTCTTCCCCATTAAGCCATGTTTGTCAACATGCCCTGTAATTCTGTCCTTAATGATGGTTTCCACCATTTTGCCCAGCACAAACGTCAAGCTTACTCGTCTGTAGTTTCCAGGATTGCCTCTGGATCCCTTTTTAAATATCAGGGTTATATTTGCCGCCCTCCAGTCTTCGGGTACAGTGGCAGATTTTAGTGACAGGTTACAAATTACTAACAGTAGGTCTGCGATTTCATATTTTAGTTCCTTCAGAACTCTGGGGTGAATGCCATCTGGCCCTGGTGACTTGTTAGTATTCAGTTTGTCAATTTGCCCTAGAACATCCTCCAACGTCACATCCTCCAATGTCACATTGACATGTAGGTGCATATCTGGGCTGTTTAGGCCTAGGACAGTGTGTAAGTGCTAATGCCTATGTAAGTTGGGATACAGGTACACGGTGAGAGTTTACACATATGGGAAGGACTCTATCTAGATAAGGTACTCAATGGTACCCACCACCATAGCAACTAAGCAGCTCACAATCTTGAATGCTTTATCCTTGCAGCACCCAGGCAGGCAGGCAGGGCAGGTCTTATACTCCCATTTACAAATGGGGTTCTGAGACAGAGAGATACTAATGGGCTCATCTCCATGAATATTTTCTTGGAAGCAACTTCTCATTCTGTAACTGCTGGGTCTTGATGTCCGTGGAGGTGGCCTGCTCTGTAGCAAATTGTCTCTTGATCCAAGCAATTGTGTGAACCAGAATGTAAAAGCTGCCATATTGGCTCGGACCAATGGTCCATCTAGCCTAGCATCCTGTCTCTGACAGTGCATGCTTGGGAAGAAATGTACACACAGATCATCTATGGAGTGGTCTGTTCCTTGTCATTCACTCCCAGCTTCTGACAGTCCCAGAGGTTGCATCTCCTGACCCTCTTGGCTAATAGCCACTGATGGAACAATCCTTGATAAGTTGCTCTGGTGCCAGTGGCTAATTGCTCAGGGGCAGGGCTTTCATATGGACCTTGCTCCACTTTTGGAGCTTGAGATCAAGTTACTACGTCCGATATCAAGGGGCTTGCCCAAGGTCACACTGGGAGGTTGAAGGCCATTGCACCCAGTTCTCTTGGGTGTCAGGCTAGCACCTTGATCACTGGATCCACATGGTGCAATGGGTACAGACAGGTCCACAGAGTGTGTCAGTGAGTGGGTGCATGCAGCAGGAGCATTCAAGAGTGTTTGCGTGCCCAGGCAAGCATGTGTGAGTCAGCGTGTGTGTGTGTGTATATGTGTGCGAGCTGTGTATGCATTTCCCATCAAAACAAACCTGAATCAGCTCCCTGGAGCCAGTTTTTGGGTAGAGACAGGGGGTTCCAGCTGGCATGGAACCAACCTGGGTCCCACTTAGCACAGCGATAACAAACAGCTTGTCAGCAGAATCAACAGTAAAAAAAAAAAAAGGGGGGGGGGGGAGGAACACATGTCAAGCCATTAGAGATTCCAAGGAGTGGGAATGATTCCTTTTCCACAGCGGAGAGATGTGTCAGCTTGGGCAGGGACTAGGCAGGACAATTCCCTGCTTACCTAGGGGAAGAACTCACACAAAACCACACCAAGGGATCAAAGGATACTTAGCGCTCATGGCTCTAGCTTGTCTTAGTGTCTCCATGACAATATCACCATGACTGAGATGAGGGAAAGACACTGGGGGCTACCAGACGTGATGCTCACCACGTTTCAGTGTTAAACACGTATTCAACCAAACACTTTGTGCTGTGTGCTTTACATAAGTTGTGATTCCAGAAAGCACAGATGCAGACAGCACATGGCTGCTGCTTGCACGTAGCCACTGTTATATGTAGATAAGCCTGCTGTGCCACTTATGGGTCTGTGGTCACACGAGATGCCATAGGGTTCCCTTGCATCAAGGGAGAGTTTTCAACCAACAGCTGCAAAAACTTGCAGTTACATAAATATCTGTAAAACCAGCCACCGGTCCTAAATGACAGTGATTTCAAGGCATGTTGGATTTCCATGGATTAAGCGTTACTTGTAGTAACTCAGTGGAAGGACATTAGTTTCCATTGATCTCACTGAAACTTAGTACCAGCACACATGGAGCTGTCTAACACCCCAGGACAAAGCGTGTTGTTTTCTCAGTACCCTGGGCCACAGAGAGCTGTCCAAGGTACTTCTGTTTTGTTTCTCTCATGCATAGGGCTCACACGGCAGCCACACTAGCAACAAATGTCTGTCTCCGTTCAATAGAAAGTCCTGCCCTTCATGACTAGCCTGTGCCTCCCCGAGCTTGAATTAACCTGCCCCTCTGATAACAATCAGCTTATGCATGGAGCATTTGGGCAGAGCAAATTGGCGCCTCCCCCCCGCAGCCCCAGGAAAGAATTCCCCAGGCCCTGATCTCTCTTCCACGACAACCTCTGGCTTGCAGACATGTCAAGAACAAGCTCCCGGCTGTGCTGCCCTTTCATCTCAGCTGCACTCAGGGCTTTGCTCTTATTAGGGAGCCCCCTTCCACCCCCGGAGCTAATAAACAACAAGGGCGTGGGGGAGTGAGTTGCCTGCGAACCGGAAGCTTCTTCTTCCATTACCATAGTAACCTTAATGGTACAGAGCTTGCCTTGACTGGAAAAGGCTTTTATTGTTACCAGGAATTTGTTTTCTCCAGAGGGGAAGCCCATCTCCTCCTCCCTTCCTGTGCATGAGCTCCTCCTTCTGCCAAATCTTCTTCTGACTGTATCCCCTCCATTTACCCTCTTGGATTCTTCATGGCACCCAACTCGCTTTCCTTTGGTCTAAACTCACATCTGTATTTTCAACATACCACAACAAAGTCCAGCGTGGTCTTGTGGGTCAGACCTAGAACCAGAAGTTGTGAGTTCAAATCTATGTCTCACTGGATGATCTTGGATAAGTCATTTCTATTCTCTCTTGATGTCAGCTGTCCAGCTGTAAAAGAAGGCACTGATGGCATACCTGGCTGGTGTATGGCAGACTGAAGCAAGAGGAGTGATGCCCATCAATGTGACCGTCACTATGGGGATGAGTGGCTCACATTTCTACAGCTCGCCACCTTGAAAGTGGCTGCAACTGAGTGGTATAGTTTATTGGCTCCTCTCTCTTTTGGTCTCCAGAATCTCTTCTTCCATGGACAGCTGATGTGGTTTAGTGAATATCCTGTGGGACTTAATACTTGAAGACCCTGTTTCATAAATTTCCTTGGTGTCCTTGAGCAAGTAAAAACCTCTTAGCCTCAGTTCCCTGTCTGTACAATGACAGTAATAATCATGCTGATCAACAAGGATGTCTTGAAGATCTTGGAGATGATGGCAATCAGTTAGACCCTAATGGTGTGAGAAAGATTCACCAGTCAAGCACCTGAGATACAATTCTCTAGACACCTGAGCACCAAAATGTCCCACCCAACATCCTGTCTCAAGTCATGATCATGCTTGATATTTCCTTGCAAGAAAGAAAAAATAAATCCCCAAATATCTTAGAGAGGAATGGATTTCTCCTGAACTAAATTCTTTACTACTGAAACATCTGGTGGAAAATTCATCATGGATTCTCTCTCATAAGGGCCATTTGAAAATCTGGTGCCAAATAATTTTAGGATGTGACATCCATGCTCCCAATGTAGAGGGTCCAACAAAAAGCCAGACCCTCACCCCCGCCCCCCTGCTCATAACAAGGCAGACATGTTTCCCCAGGGGGCAAACGGCATTACCAAGAAACAGGTGGCATCCAAAATGTCACAAGGATTCAGTGTTGACCCACAAATGCTAGGCTTTGTAAGGATCCAGGCTTAAACCAGCACATGGCTCTGCAGCATCATCAGTTCCCACAGGCTGGGGCCCACAATTGGCTAGAAGACCTCTTCCAGCACCAGTTAAGCCACACCCCCTTCTTCAGCATCACTCCATGCTCTTAGCTGCTGACCTGTATCTAAAGCCAGCCAGTAACCACAGGAAGCTGGGTGAATTATCAGTCAACTTCCTGATTCCCAGTTGCTTCTATCTTACCTTCTTCTTTCAACCTTCTGTGTGTCCATGCAACTTGGACCAGCGCTGCATTCCCTGAATCTAGCATGTCCTTTGGGGCAGCTGGAGGCTGGCCCTTCTGATCCCGCTGGCCACTCTGGCTGCCAGGATACTGGAGCTTGGTGTCTGCTTTGACTGGGGGGAGATTGGCATCTGTAGGATGCACCCTGTAAGTGACTGTCCAGGGAACCCACCCCACCCAATGCCAGCTCTGCCTGATCGCATCCAGCTGTAAGGGTTGGGTCTCAAACCCCCAACCCAGGGCTTGGATGGGACTGGTCCTTTGCCCCTGTGCTACCACTTGGCTTATTTAAGACTAAGGTTTTCATATATTTCTGTCCTTCCCCTGTATTAGTGGTCCTGCCCACCCAGATCGGCTCCCAGCTGTATTTAAGGTGTGCTGGGAACAACAGGGAGCCGGTGGCACTAGGGTTGCCACTTTTTGCAGTATGACCCTGTAACTCCCATTTTGGTTTATGGGATTCTCGGGGTCACACCACAAGAGGTGACAACCCGTTTCCCTCAGTGTTCCAGCTTGTGTGTGTTCAAACCCCTAAACTCCCAGGATGTATGGTTCCTTCTTGGTGTTCTTTAACCCTTGCTAAGCCTAGTTACCTTATCAAGCCTTGTGTAGCCTTGCCCCTCCTTGTTGCTCCTACTTGTTTCTCCCTTTCCCCCCTCCATGCTAATATCTCTCCTTGAGAGGGCTCTGCTCCAACCCTCCCTGCAGCTCCTCTTCTCTGTCGGGTAGCCCTTGCTATAGTCTTGCTCCTGCTTCGCTGCCTCTGCAGGTTTGTTCCCCGGTGGCCTTTTCTAATCTGACCCCCCCCCTTCCTCACTGGATGCTGCCTTTGCCTCTGCCCTCCCCTCCTCCCTGGCTGTGGCGTTTACCCCTTCTGCTCTTTCCCTGTGTTTGCCCATATCCTGCTCTGTGTTTGAGGACTCCTGATCCTCCCTCTTAGCCTTGAGTGACTACAGCTCTGCTCCTCCTGCCCTCAGATCCTGAACGTTGCCGCCTTCTTGCTAGTGTTTGTTTCCCGCAGCCCTGTGTGTATGTGTCTGCCTTTCTACTCCGTGTTGCTCCTTTTCCAGTCTGGTGTGTTACACTCTTCCTACCCAGTGGTTGCCTCCTGAACCCCTGTGTGTTGCTACCCTTCCCCTTTCTAGGTCCTGAGGGTTGTACTCTGTGTCCAGTGTCTGTCTCCTTAGCCCTGTGTGTGTGCTGCCAACCCCCGTTCAGTATTGCTCCAATTAGTCCCTGTATCGTACTCCTCTCTCCATATAGCCCCTGTGGGTTTCACTCCTCCTGTTAGCGCTACATTCCTCTCGCCCTCGTATTGGGTTACATTTCCCCCTCTTATGGGTCTCCCCCTCTGTGTAGTCCCCTGTGGCATTGCTCCTTCTAGGCTGCCTCTCTCCCTTGCTGTTCCCCCTTTGGGCTCTCAGCCTTCTCGCACCCCAACCTCTCTCCACCAAGGCCCTTTTCACACAGACACTCTAACACTGATAAAATGGGTGATACATTTTATTATACATGTTGCAAGGCTGCAGGTGTGCTCTATGGGTGCCCTGCAACATGTATAATAAAATATAACACCCATTTTATCAGTGTTAGAGTGTCTGTGTGAAAAGGGCCCAAGAGAAGGAGTGTATCCCCATCTCCTCTTTGAAGCCCTTGTTCTCCATTGCCTGCACCTGTGTTCTCTCTCTCTCGCTTCTATTCCTTCTATAGTTACTGTACCTCCGAGTGCATTCAGGAGGATAGCTCAGCGTCTCAGTGATCAATGGTCTTGTTTTCCTCTGGGGGCTAGCCAAATAAGATCCTGAGGGATACTAAGTACCTCTTCTCTGGGCTTGAAGGCTAAGGCCCTACCGTCCTGCTTACAGACCTCCTGCTCCCTGTTCCCCTTCTCATACTCCTGACACCAGTCCAGTCCTGCCTTGTCTGCCTCATTTTGTCTTGTCCTGTCCATTCCAGTCCTGCCTCAACTATGCCTGCCCCCTTGGTCCATGTGCCAATCCCTGCCATGGCTCTTGGAACCCAGTCCCGCACTATTTCATGGAATTTGGACCCTGATCCTGCACCAACTCTCCCACCATGTTTCCCTGGACCTCATCTTGCACTGACTCTCCATGCCCCATCCTGTGGTCCCTGACAGGCTGACAGGTTAATTAATTTCTGTCTTGCTTGCTTTGGAATCAGATAGAAGAAGACATCACCTGAGACTGTTAATTGGGCTAATTATTTCAGTTGCTGAGTCTGAATAATTAGTTACTGCTGTCTCCGACCTTGATTTTTCAACAGTTTAAAAAAAAGAAAAAAGAATTAGGTGTTCATGAAAAGAGTCAGGCTTGGAAATACCAAAGGCTGAAACATGAAGTGGGGGAGGTAGAGAGGATCAGTCATGTACTAAAGCAGAAGGCCACACCTTTGGAGGTTTAGGTTCAGTTCCCATCTAGCCCAACCCCCTCCACCAAGGCAGGATTCACTAGATTAAAAAGATCCTCAACAGAAGTTTACCAGCCTTTTCTTTAAAACCATTAATGAGGGAGATTCTACAACTTCCCTTGGTTGTTGCCCAACTGTCCTTACAGTTAGGGACTGGAGTGCTTCCTAATATTTAAACCCACATCCACCTTCCTTCAACTTAAACCCATTGCCTCTTGTTAAAAACATAGTCACGGCCATACCCAGGGACTCAAGCTAGTAAGTATGCAGTACTTGGACTGGAAAATAGGGGGGGATCCTGGTTCAAGTCTCACCTTAGCCAGAAACTCACTGGGTGACTTTGGGCCAGTCACAATATTCTCTCACCCTAACCTACCTCACAGGGTTATTATGCAGATTAAAAGTTGTGTTATATGTAGAGCGCTCTGAGCACCATGGCAGGAGGTGTGCTATATAAGGATTATCATTATTTTCCCTACTGGTGGCAATGAACACGGATCCCAGGCCATATCAGCTCTGACCAACGGTCCATTTAGGCCAGCATCTTTTCTCCTCTATTGGCCAGCTTTAGTTGCTTCCGAGAAATGCACAAAAGGTCATAATGGAGCGATCCACTTTCTGCTGTTCACTCCTAGTCTCCAGGGAGTTTAACAGCAGAGGTCTCATCCCCCTACCAATTAGACTACCTTGGTGGCACAGAAAACAATCCCAAATGTTCTGAGAAACTCCAAGAGTCACATGGACTCCTTGGTACTACCTCACACAAGATGTCCACCTTGTGCCCTGGTCCTCTCCCAACATGCCCTGCTCCCCAAAGAGCACTGGTGAGGCTCAAATCACGAAAAGCGGTGAGGTGCTTGGATATTATGATGCTGGCGAGGCAGATAAGAAGCTTTGATGGACAGGAATGGATCGATTAGCACTGGAAATAAAGCAAAGGGAGGAGGATCAGAGGCAACTATTCCATCTGCTTGGAGACCCAGCTTTAGCTCCAGCTGCAAATGAATTGTCGGCCTGTGTCAGATGAAAGGCTGTACAAGCCGTGCTCGGGAAAGGCGAATTTCTGTGCCGTTCACACACTTCTGGGTTATCGCTACCAAGAAAAGATGTGAGCTTTCTTCTCTTCTCCTGCTTGATTTTTTTTTTTTTTTAAATAATTGGTTTAAAAGACTCGTTTTCAAAAAAGAACATTAATGTGACAGGAGAAATAGCTTTTGACCTTCATTAGCTGAGGCACAGTCGTGTTCGGGTGGAATGTCTCATTCTGTTGCTCACTTATCACCCTTCCTTGTGCAGCATGGAGCTGCGGCTTAGAGCACAAGGCCAAAAGCGTGATCCTCCAACAGGGTAGCACCCACTAGCTGTTACTGCCAGTGCAAGTCCCACTCACTTCAATGGGATTCATGCCCAAACTAAGGAGGATCACACCCTGGGATTATAAGGAGGCAAAGCATCATGAAGCACTGTATTTGGGGACCAATTTTCTATTCAAGATAACGTTTGTGAGCATATGTAGTCACTTTATGCCAGAAGTGGGGAACCTTTTCCCTCTGGGGCCCACTTGGAACATTAGTTCAAGCTCTGAGGGCTACAGAGAGGTTTGGGGCAGGGAAAGTAGAATCTAGAGCATGGATCTGTGCCATAGATCCTTGCGTGCATGCCCTTATCTCTTCTCCCTTCCCCTGAGCTTAGTCTTTCAGTACTGGGAGGTAGGAACTGGATCCCGGGACTAGATCCAGGAACTGGAAAGGGGCCAAATAAAGTCTAGTTGAGGGCCGCATTTGGCCCCTGGGTCTGAGGTGTCCCACTCCAGGGCTGAAAAGAGTTTCAGAACTGGATCTCTGACTGGCGAGATGGAAGGCACCCAGTAGTGATCCATGTCAGGACTAGGGAATTCGAGCTCAGTAAAAGGCCAGAAAGAGTCAATAGACCCAGATTCAGGCCGCTTTTAGACGAGACAAATTTGTGCATGACTGGTGAAAAATGTGCATGTTTTAATGCTCGTTTAAACACCTAAACCATTTTAAATGCGCATTTGCAATGATCGTGTAAAAGCCCAAACCGTTTTGAATGTGGTTTTTAAAAAAATGCGCATTTTTTAAAACCAGTTTTGAGACCCTTTGATCATCGGGGGATGCCAAAACTGGTTTTTTAAAATGCGCATTATTTAAAAACCACATTCAAAACGTTTTTGGCTTTTACACGATCATGGCAAATGCGCATTTAAAACGGTTTAGATGTTTAAACGAGCATTAAAACACGCGCATTTTTCACCAATCATGTGCAAATTTGTCTCATCTAAAAGCAGCCTCAGTCTTGACCACAATCATTACAAAAGCCAATGACCAGAAACCAGAATAACTCCCAAGAGCCAATGGTCAGAGGTGACGTCAGGAGCCAGATACTATGCCAAGCCAGAAGCTGAGCCAAGACAAGGTGAACAGGGACAGGCTGCAGGGCAGAGCAGGTTGCTAGAGGTAGGAGCACGATGGGTACAAAGTATGGACAGGGTGGAAGCAACCCAGAAACAAGACAAAAGCAAGAAGCATTTTCCAGAGTCCAGGTGCATTGGCCAAGCCAAGTCACCATCTCATCTCTTGGACAACTTCCTGTTTTCTACTCCTACATGGTGGAGCTGTGAGAGGGAAGTGGTTTGCCAGATACCAGTACAGCTTGCCAGGGCTTGTGGACAGCTGTGTGGTCAGACTACTTTTACTGAGGCCTCCAGGACCTGGAGCCCTGAGACAAACTAAAATCCCACTCTGAATGTTTTAAAGCTGATTTCCCTTTTTTGGAAAATGTTCATGGTTCCCCCAAACCAAATAGTTCTCAGGCTTTGATCTCTTTCTAATGTTCCCTGAGAATTTCACACAAACCCTGCAAACCCATTGAGAAGCTTCAATTTAAATTCACACTGCAAAATGTGTGGCATTGAATTTTGAGTGGGATATTTGCTTCCGCTCTAGAATCTGGAACTTCCCCCTTGGCCATGTCCTTCTTCATGAAAGTCACTTTAGTTGACACAGCTACCTCTCTGATTGTTAATAGCTGCTGTGCGCCTTCCCGTGAGCCTTCCTGCAACCCCATTTGAATATCTGATTGCAAGCCAAGGAGGCATGGCAATCAGATACCCCCCACAGCCTCATCTGCATGGCTTGGTATCTCATTGCTGCTAGCCCCACAGAGGTAAAGTAACCTGGTGTTGATCTCATGGAAACAATATGCATTTGGGGCAGAGGTGGGACAGCAGAAGGCATTCAGTGATTAACTTTGTCCCAGAGTTTGGGCACATCTAAACACAAATTTGCACTGACCTATTCAAACTGGATTATTTAAAAAGCAGCAGAAACCCTCATGCTGACAATGCTAATTCAATGTTATTGTTATTTTGATTGATAATTATGAGAAGTTTGGTTCATTTGTTGGGGAAATTAATCTAGGGCTTGAAAGACGGAGAGGACGGAGAGACTGATAGAAAAGAGATTAGACAACAGGCTACTAAAGTCGGGAACATGATAATAATGGGTGACTTCAATTACCCTAATATTGATAAGGGGAATGTTTCCTTGGGGCAGGACGTGGAGGTCAAATTTCTGGATGCCCTAAATGACTACTTCCTAGAAAAAGCTGGTTCTGGAACCAACGAGAGGAGGAGCTATTCTAGATCTAATCCTGAGTGGTATGCAGGACCTGGTGCAAGGAGTAACTGTGGCGGAGCCACTAGGCAATAGCAATCATAATATGATCACATTTGACATAATTTCTGTAGGGAGAAAGATAAACAAAAGTACAGCAGTAGCATTTAACTTTTAAAAGGGAGAATATGACAAAATGAGGAAACTAGCTAAAAAGAAACTAAAAAGCCCAGTTGCAAGGGCTACACGTTTGCAGGAGGCATGGAGACTTTAAAAGCACCCTTCTAAAAGCATCCTGCAAGTTAAAAAAGGAAGCAGGAAGACCAAACGTCTTCCACTGTGGTTAAATGGGGAGGTGAAGGAGGCTATTAGAGCCAAAAAGGCATCCTTTAAGAAATGGAAGGCTAGTCCCAATGAAAATAATATGAAAGAGCATAAACACTGGCAACGTAAATGTAAAGTGTTAATAAGGCAGGCCAAGAGAGATTTTGAAGGGAGGCTTGCTAAAGAGGCAAAAACAAGCAACAAAAACTTTTTCAAATACATCAGAAGCAAGAAGCCTGCTAGGGAGTCAGTTGGGCCATTAGATGACAAGGGAGTAAAAGGGGCGCTCAGGGAGGATAAGGACATTGCAGAGAAGCTGAATGAGTTCTTTGCGTCGGTCTTCACTGCGGAGGATTTTGGGGAGGTACCCACGCCGGATCCTTGCTTTGTGGGCGAGGAATTGGAAGAGCTGTTACAAATCAATGTGACGTTGGAGGATGTTCTAGGGCAAATTGACAAACTGAATACTAACAAGTCACCAGGGCCAGATGGCATTCACCCCAGAGTTCTGAAGGAACTCAAATATGAAATCGCAGACCTACTGTTAGTAATTTGTAACCTGTCACTAAAATCTGCCACTGTACCCGAGGACTGGAGGGTGGCAAATGTAACCCCGATATTTAAAAAGGGATCCAGAGGCGATCCTGGAAACTACAGACCAGTAAGCTTGACGTCTGTGCCGGGCAAAATGGTGGAAACCATCATTAAGGACAGAATTACAGGGCATGTTGACAAACATGGCTTAATGGGGAAGAGTCAACACGGATTTAGTAAAGGTAAGTCATGCCTCACTAACCTGTTGGAATTCTTTGAGGGTGTAAATAAGCATGTGGACAAGGGAGACCCAGTAGATATAGTGTACCTGGATTTCCAGAAAGCATTTGATAAGGTCCCTCACGAGAGACTCTTGAGAAAATTAAAAAGTCATGGGATAGGAGGTAGTGTCTTACTATGGATCAGAAACTGGTTAAAAGATAGAAAGCAAAGGGTAGGACTAAATGGTCAGTTTTCACAATGGAGAGATGTAAAAAGTGGTGTGCCTCAGGGATCTGTATTGGGACCGGTGCTGTTTAATGTATTCATTAATGATTTGGAAAAGGGTGTTAAGAGTGAGGTGATCAAATTTGCAGACGACACCAAGTTATTCAAGGTAGTTAAAACACGAGCAGACTGTGAGGAACTGCAACAGGATCTTACGACACTGGGTGCCTGGGCATCTAAATGGCAAATGAGATTTAATGTGGACAAGTGCAAAGTGATGCACGTAGGGAAAAATAATCCAAACTATGCGTACACAATGCTGGGTACTAAGCTAGGAGTTACCACTCAGGAAAAGGATCTGGGGGTGGTTGTGGACAATACAATGAAATCCACAGCGCAGTGCGCAGCAGCAGTCAAAAAAGCAAACAGAATGTTAGGAATTATTCGGAAGGGGATAGAGAATAAAACTGAGGATGTCATAATGCCTCTATACAAATCAATGGTGCGACCGCACCTCGAATATTGTGTGCAGTTCTGGTCGCCCCATCTCAAAAAAGACATAGCTGAACTAGAAAAGGTACAGAGAAGGGCAACAAAAATGATCAAGGGCATGGAAGGGCTCCCGTATGAGGAGAGGCTTGGTAGGTTGGGGCTCTTCAGTTTGGAGAAGAGACGACTGAGAGGAGATATGATAGAGGTCTATAAAATCATGAGTGGTGTGGAACTAATAAACAAGGAGCAGTTATTTACCCTCTCAGCTAGTACTAGAACTAGGGGACACTCCATGAAACTCATGGGTGGCAAGTTTAAAACAAATAAAAGAAAATATTTTTTCACTCAGCGTATAATTGGGTTGTGGAATCTACTGCCAGAGGCTGTGGTAAGGGCCAGTACTATAGCTGAGTTTAAAAGAGGTTTGGACAAGTTTCTGGAAGATAGGTCCATTAGCAGCTATTAGCCAGACAGGATCAGGGAACATGACGGGAGCTGGGGGAAAACAACAGGGAATGGATCCCCCATTGTGACCTGTTGGGTGCTTCTCCCAAGCCACCGTGATTGGCCACTGTCAGAGACAGGATGCTGGGCTAGATGGACCATTGGTCTGACCCACATGGCACTTCTTATGTTCTTATGACTCATGTTCAGTTCTCTGCCCTGTCACAGACTCCCTGTGTATGACATATAGGGCATTTTCAGATAAGACACTTCCCACCCACTACCAACCCACCCACTATACATGCTGCAGGGGTCCAGTGTTGTGCTATGGGTGCCCAGTATCATGTATAGTGGATGGGAACAGGGTGGGTAGTGGGCGTAGAGTGTCTTGTCTGAAAACGTCCATAGTCTCTCTGTCTTGCTTTTTTTGTCTGTAGAATGGGGACAGCAGTCCCCCTCACAGCAGTAACATCAGAATAAATTCATGAAAAGATTGTGAGCTGCTCAGACTAGTGGGCAAAGGGGACAAACAAGCATCTTAGATGGAAAAGTTACTTGGCCATCTCCTTTTCTTCAATAGACCATTTTGTGACCACAACATCCAGATTCTGGAAGCAGAATAATTTATACCAGTTAACCAAATCCTATAAATCATGCAGAACTTGGAATGCAAATAAATTCTCCAACATGCCATTATAAATTGTTTTGACAACTCCTATCTTTAAAACACAAGATAGACTCCTACACTGAGGGATTTTCTTCCAGCAAGGAGTTGTGGGCTGCTCCTCCTTGGCAGCTGTGGCAATGGCTGCTATGGACTCAGAAGAATATAGGCCAATACATCATAGTTCTGGAATCCAATCAGCTAGCTCACAGTAGTGCCAGCATCCCATGGCTAACGCACAGTATTTCCCCTTCAGGCTGTAATCCTTTGCTGCCAGAGGCAATTTCTGTGACTATTTAGCCAAGTGCCAAATTCTGGAGAAATGGCTTCAATTGCAGTAGCTCAGAATTCATGGGGGCCCAACCATGGCATATTCCATCTAATGAGGTACACCCAAGAACCTTCATTGTCTCTTGCTAACCTTGGGCTCTTTAAAATTCAACAAGGACTCTCTGCAGCTCCTCCCACAGCATCCCAAATGACAAGGCTTTTCTGGGCTTGTGTGTGTCTATCTACTTGCATGGCCCTCAGCACTGGAGCCCTCACTGGTCTTTACATTGAAGGGACCCCATCCTGAGAGTTGAGAAGAGTTCTCTACTCTCTTTATAGAGAGAGGAGAATTCTAGTAGGTGTAGGGAGGCCCTTGCCAATGGGCTATTTCTGTACCCATTGCCTGTCTGTCCACATCTCTAAGCTGCCTCTCATACGCTGCCTCCCCCACCCTCTCTCTTGGTCATTGAGGTGAGTCATGCTGCATTTCTCCTTCTGTTTGGCAGATCCATGGAGTCAGGTAATTAGTGGCAGAAAGACCCAAGCTAGACACATTAATATATATGGCTGGCCAGGCAAAGCTGTTTGATGTTAGGCGGTTTTAAAGGTTAGCTGCCCCTTCTGTCAACTCTGCTTGGAAATTCAGCACATCAAGAAGCTTAAGAGGTAGCAATCTCAGGGGTCCAGCCTACTGTGCACAGCTTGATGGAGGTTTCAAGCACAGAGCAAAGTGTGGTGCTAAGTGTCTGGATGATACACAACTTCCTGGGGAAAGGAGGATGAGGCGGGGAAGCTCAACTCTTGGTTTCTTTCATAGGCTTTGCCAAAGATTTCCTGTGGACTCAGACAACTCTCAACTTTCTTGTTGATAATCATTTTACCCTCTGGCCACATGGAGGGAAAACTAAATGGGTCACAGACATGTTGCTGATGCACCTCATGACTTATGAAAAGTCTGGACCCAAGACAATATCAAAAGCAAGTGTTTCCTGAAACAAGCTATATTACTATGCTGCCCACATCCAGTTTATCTACTTCCAGTTTGTGCCCATCCTAAAAGCTCAACCCAACTTCCTACCTCACCCACCAGCTTCCCCAAGTGACCATCCCTTGCTGCTGTCCATTTCCAACTGGCACAGAAACTTCTGGCTCCAACCTTCTGTTCCCTTCCCCTCCGTCTGTCCAGAGGACCAATCACCACCTTTCCTGCATACCTAATTTGCAAGCCCAAGATTTATAGACTGTGAAGAGTCAGTGGGTCGGGAGGAGCAGGGTTGGTGTGTGAAGAGTTCTCTTAGGATAAGCCATTTGAGGGGTGGTCATCTGTCCCCAAAGTCAACACCTGAGGCTTCCGCTGAAATTTTGGAACTGATCAGATGCACCTTTCAACAACTATAGCATGATAATAGTCAAATGTCAGACAGAAAAAATGCCAGTAACCAAGGTCCCAAGTCAGCAGGGGACAACTCCCTCTAGAAGCCACACCCCATAGCTCCTAGGAGTAAGTTAAAGGCAGAACCACTCTCCATTATAAACAGGGAACGGATGAAGCCCTGATTTTGAGGAAACCGCTTGAACTACAGTCTAAAAATTTATCCATAGCTTATATCTGTGGGGACAGTGTGTCCCCACAAATATGCAAAGTCTAAAGAAGATCCAGCCAGAAAATAAAATGTTATAACTGTTGAAAAGTGAATTGGTTGTGTTCAAAATGCACAGCGTCCCAGCTATTTTGAACCATGGATATCTCCTCCCCCCCGGATGAGTTGAGCTCTGGGACTTCACAGTCTTGTAGTCTGAGATCTACATCAAGTGCTGCTGGAGTCTGAGAGTCTTTGATGCAGACAAAACAGAGTTATTAAAGATTTTTAAAAATCAGTTCTGCTGGCTTGTGCATGCGCAATAGTGCCCATGCTTCTGCCAGCAGAGGGGCAAGCCCAGCAGTGAGCTTGAGCAGCGTGAATGAGGAGAGGAAGAAAGGGGAGGGACTCACCGCCACCTCCCTCCCACTCACTCTGCTGCTGCTGCTGCTCAATGCCAGCTTGAGCCCCAGCCAGCCCCGCCGGCAGAAGCATGGGCTCCCTGCTGAAATCCCCATGTCGCAGGCGGGAATCCCCCCCCTCCATTTGTGCCATACTGTGGTGAGAGCTGCTCCGGGATGGCTCTGCAGAGCCCCAGCTCCAGCTGTCTGCACCTGGGCTGCCAGCCCCTAGCCAGGCAGGAGTGGAGAGTAAGGCGGGGACCACCCCCATTTCTCCTCCCACCCCAGCCATCCGTGCAACACTCAGAGCTGCAACCTGACCTGCAACCCCCACTTCTACCTCCTGCCCCCATGCGCAACACTCCAAGACCCAACCTGACCGCCAACCCCTCCCTTCCACCCCCTGCAAAACACCCCAAGCCTTGACCTGACCCCACAACCCCC
>QEPC01003729.1:1729925-1772270 GCA_003113815.1 Sphenodon punctatus
CCCTCCTCCTGCCCCCCCTGCACAGCATTTCCAACCCCAACCTGAGCCCCCAACCCCCACTTGTCCTCCTGCCCCCCTGCACAGCATCCCCAACCGGAGCCCCCAACACCCTCTTTTCCTCCCCCTCGCACTGCATCTCCAGTCCCAACCTGAGTCCCCAACCCCCACTTGTCCTCCCGCCCCTCCACACAATCCCACTGTATTAATGTCACATAACTTTATTTGATAAAACACAATATCAAACAAATACAGACTTTATCCTATTTAATCAAATAAAGTTACCTGACTTAAAGTAGTGTCTAGGGCGTTCAGGTCCCCCACTGGTCAGCCTAAAGGCTGATGTCATGCTGGGGCTGGGAGCTTGGACCTGCCCTCAAAGACTTGCATTCCAAGGCCATATGCTTCCCACCTGAGCAACCTCAGCTGCATCCAGGAGTGAGCAACTAATGTGACCTGCTTGTGGCCCAGCTTGGCTGCCCGGCCCTCTCCCCACCCGAGTCCCTTTGGTGGCTTGCCTGCTCTCTGGCCCGCATCCAGGGTTGAGTGTGTGTGAGAATCACTGTATGTGTGAGAGCGGTGTGTGTGTCTGCCTCTGTGCATGTGTATGTGTGAGAGATGTGTGTGTCTGGATGTGTGCAAGAGAGAGTATGTATGTGTGAGTGGTGTGAATATTTGTGTGTGAGAGAGGTGTGTGTGTGAGAGAATGTATGTGTGATGGAGATATGAATGTCTCTGTGTGTCTGTATGTGTGATAGGAGTGGGGGGGCATGATCTGGGGGGGAGGGGGTTGAGCGAAGGGACTGAGGGGTCATGATCTTGGGGAGGTAAGGGGCCGAGGTAAGGGGCTGGAGGGGCCATGACCTTGGGGAGAGGGGATTGATGGAAGTGGCTGGGAGCCATTTTCTTGGGGGGAAGGGGGTTGAAGGGAAGGGGCTGGGTCTGGATACATCTGGGTCTGTCTCCTCTGTCTCCCCTGCTCAGCTAAGCCCTGGTATCCCTGTGCTTCGCTGTGCCTCACCCCCTTCAAATCTCCTTTCCCCCCACTTCCCTGGAGACTCCCTTTCCCCATACCTTCCTGGAGACACCCCTTCTCCCTTGAAACCCTTTCTGTAACCTGCCCCCTACTCACTGGAAACCCCCCTCTATCCCACGGGAGAAACCCATCCACCCAACCCTGCAGCTGCCCTCTACCCCCCACTCCTCTGGAAACCTCCCTAATCACCCCCTACCCCATCCCCTAGAAATCTCCCCCACTCTTCTGCAAAGCCTCCTCTCAATGGCCTCTTCCGCTACCTGTGTGCACGTCTGTGTGTAAGAGACAATGGGGGAAGAAACTGAATCCAGGGCCCAGATCCAGGAACCCCTCAAAAAATAAAAAAATTATCTGAAACAAAAAATTTGACATTTTAAAAAACTGTTAAAGGCAGAACCATTTCCAAAACAAAAAAACTTTCCTCTTCAAAACCATTTCACAAAATATATTTCCCCCTAACAAACTCCAAAAACCATTTATTTATTATCATAAGTCGCCTAAGAAAAAATGTTCACACTGCCTTAACTCTGTCCTTTTGTGCAGAATTGCATTGTAGCCTACCAATTGTATATGGTTGTCTAAACTGACATTGTCAAGATTTCATTGTATAAGGTGTATACAGTGTCTATACATGTAAATGACAGAGTTAAGGCAGTTTGAAAAAATGTTCATAGGTGACTTATGATAATAAATAAATGACCTGTAAAGAAATAATGCGATAGTTTACTTAGTGGTAAATAGTAATAAGATTAAGTATGTATGGTAATAAATTAAGTACATATGTTCCCTTAATGTTGATGGTAAATTATGAAATATAGATAGAAAATCTGCACACAATTTCCATGCTTTTTGGCATTTAAGTGTTGTTGTAATGTATGTTGTTAAATGTTTTTTTGAATTGCAATTGTAATTAATTTTCATGGTTTTTTGAGTTTAAGTTAGGAAAAAATATATTTTGTGAAATGGGTTTGAAGAGGAAAGTGTTTTGTTTTGGAAATGGTCTTACTTTCAATGGTTTTTTAAACTGCCAAGTTTTTTGTTTTAGATAATTAGGATTTCTACATCAGCAGCCTAGGTGAGGGGTGTAAAACTGAAAGAGGGGGGAAACCAGCCCCATATCTCCCACCAATGCAAGGAAGCAGGGTTTAATTTGGGGTCGGGGGGAGCTGCCAGGGCTCAGCACCAGCAATTCAATTCAAGGGAGGCTGAACCCTGGGAATTGTTCCCAGTAGGAGTGTGCACCCTGAAATGTAAAAGATGAGGAAAAGGCAAATATTGGCCATGTCAGGGTTGGAAACAAAACTAAATAAACCCTGGTTTGTTTATTTGGCTTTCAATTAATGATTTCCCTCCTCACCCCTTGTTGTGCTGGTCATCATAAAGATTAAATCACAAGAACTCCAGTTTTATATTCAGCTGCAGAGAGGCAATTAGGCTAGTGGTTGGGTTGCTAGCTGGAGAACCGAGTTCATTTCCTTGCTCTGACAAGTACTGGGGAAGGGGGTGTGGCTTCTGGAGAAAGGTTGGGCCCCATCAATGACATTTGTTTTTTTAAAACAAATTATGCACTGAAAGGAAGTGAGTTTTCTCATGGATTCTGCCTGAGCTCCAGACTGAGCAACGCCAATAGGGAAGGCAGCCGGATCTGTTCATTCAGTACCCTGAACAGTTCCCTTGCTGTCTCCCTCTCTGCTGCAGTCGGCAAAACCAGTGGACGAAAGCTGTAGTCACGCCCCAAATGCCTCCTCTCTCCTGACATCCAGCCCCTCCAAACCATTGTCCACAGCGGTGCAGCTTCATAGGTGCATTCTAGCAGTGTGAAACATGCTGCCCTTTCTTAAAGTGGCATGTTTGATTGACTGCAAAATCCGCTGCAGGCCCTGCTGCTGGAGGGGAACAGGTGCCCAGGAATATTGTAATGGAGAACACAGTCTTCAAAGCTTCTCTGGGGCCAGAGGGTGGGGGTGGAAATCAGCCTTGGATTCCTGCAGCTCGGGGCAAGCCAAGCCAGGGGTGGTGCAAGCACAGAGCCTCAAAGGAAGCAGCAAAGCACAATATGGGAAGCATTCATGTTCCCTAAGAGGAAGGATAGTTCAGACATTAGAGCACTAGCCTGATACTCAGTAGACCTGCTCTGCCACAAACTCCTCACGTGACCTCAGGCATGCTCTTTCCCCTCTCTGTGCCTCAGTTTCCCATCTGTAAACTAGAGAGAACATCATATGCCTGGAGTTTGGGAGCTTCGACCTGGGCCTGGAGGTGAGCTGCTCAACTACTGCAGTGATGAGAGGCCATCAAAGAACATGGTTAAACCCCACAGAGGGTGAGGGGGCTCATTGTTGATCTTTGCAGGGAGGTGGGGGCAGAGTTTTAAAACCAGGCCAACCAGCCCCCCATCTGGTTTGCATATGTGCTGACCTCATTATTGCGCCATGTTCCTGAAATGAGTGAAGCCCATCTGCCCTACTCTCCCCAGGGCAAGGAAGGAAAATCTGCTCGTTGTACAGAGATGCTGCATTAGGAGGAGTTGTGCGCTAAAGTGGCAGGCGGGTGAGTGGAATGCTTGCATGCAGCCCAGAACTCGCACCCAGTGAGACCCCAGCTGTCCTGGAGTGCACATGGGTTTATACACTTGTCCAATATGAAGCCTATTTCATAAAATAGTCCCATCTCCCATCATGGGAATGAAAATAGGGGGAGGGGGGATGTTCTGGGGGTACAAGAGATGACCGGGTTGTAACTGTTGGGTGACCCTCACCCCCAAAACATAAGTTTGCTAGAATGATGCCCAACTATGTGCTCCATGAGCAAAGCAGCTGCTGCCTGGACCATTAAGGCCGACTGATCCTCCTAAAATAAGGAAACCCCCTCATCTTCCCTTAATCAAACTCAACTATCTAGCCTCTTAAGGAGATACCACTGTCACAGGGAATCACCCAAGGTAGGGTGACTCATCATGGTCCTATCCTGAGTGTGACATCAGTGAGCTAGACAAGTTGATCATCTCAACAGGCAAAACTTGAAATCGAATATTAGGTCTATTTGTATTCTGGAGTCAGGTAAACAAGGTTTGATTATGCCAATGTGACCTTGACTGTCTGAAGATTAGTGGTTTACATTCCTAGCCAATCCAGTCTCATTTGGAACTCAGGGCCTGACACCTGTGTGGTCCAGTGCTGTACCATAATAAACAGAGTTTGACAACACTATACAGAGCCTGCCTACCTCCTTGGTGCCAAAATGAAGAGGAGGGATTGCCCTCCAAAACCCTGTATTAAGGCCCCTCTGTAATTCCCGCCCTTAGTGACCTCTGTGAGAAATTAAGGAAGGGGATGACCCTCACCACTCTTCTCCCATCAGTATTTGAATTTCCTGGCAACTGGCTGGATGAGTTTAGCCATTGCTTATTTGGACGAGGAGTGGAATCCGGGATCACACCCATTTGGCCAATCCAGAGGGTGAAAAGGTGTGGGGTTTTTTTAAAATCCCCAAATCTGGAAGGGACAGGTGGGTTAGCAAAGGGCTATCCTGTCTCTGCTCATATAGCTGGGTTGCCTGTTTGAATCCCACCCAAGTTGATAGCAACCAAGGGGTCTGATGAACTAAGATAATTTCGTAGCGAGCAGCCAACCAACCCAGGCACAGAAAGCAAATCATAGTTGGTAGCCCCAGCAAAGGAATCAGGGACTGAGTGGTCCATGGAGACAAAATGGCATGGAGAGTTGAGGCATGGCAGTCACCATAAGTGCCAATTTTGGCCATAAAGGCCTTTAGTTACTCAGAACTAAATGCATACTGGCATGGGCAGGAGTGTACAGTTATCTTAGCTGCAAGGGGTGTACAAGCCTGGGGGGGGGGCTATGCACCCAACCTGCATATATATTATAGTTATGCTGTGTTCCCCCCTGGTTGGTGCTGGCTGTGGGGTGAGGCATTCCATCTTCCGAGACAGGGTCCGTTCCAATCTAATTACAGACTCGCCACTCGCCCCTCATAAAGTTGATCGTCTCTTGTCTCGGCACAAGGCGAAGGACTGAAGCAGCGGCGCGGAGGATGAATGAGATTTTTTCCTGTGGAATCCCCCTGGGCTTCCCATACTGAGATTGAAGCGGAGCAGCTGTGCACAGCGAAGCGCACGCAGAGCTGATTCATCCACTGGANGTGGGGGGGTGGGGGGGACCAGCCCGAGAATGACAGCACGGGGATGGCAGGGACCCCACGGAGCTCAGTGCAGACCAGGAAAGTGGGTCCAAATGGGGGTGTGGCACATGGCTAGGCCGCTGACATGCGGGCATGGGCCGGAGAGAGTCACCCCACACAGACAGCTGTCATATCGCAGAACAAACACCCACACTTGGAGACACAGCGGTCCCCTCTCTTTCCCCCCTCTCACACACAGAACCATCCTCCCAGAGCCAGGCTCCTACACTTGGGGGACATAGCAACCATCTCTCTTTCTGTCTCTTGTGCACGTGGGCACACACACAACCCCCCGGTTATTTATCTAAGACAACCATGCATGCGCACGCTGAAATACTCAGCTGTTCAGAGACACTCAGAGAGATGCTTCCACTTATGGAGACATACACGTGCTCTGGGGACACATGCCAACCCGCCCACACAAGAGGATGCTGTCTCCACAGAAACACATACACCCACTTTCCAAGATACACACACTGTGAGAATCTTACCAAAGACATTCTCAGTCTCTCACACACAAATGCTCATCCATACAGACACACACAGCCTTGCAGATGCACACATGACCCTTTTTACATGGGGGGGATGGGTGTGCTGCTACGGTGGGTGGAGGTGGGGGTGCACCCGTTCCCACAGACCACACTCACCTCCACCCACCGTCCATGCTGTTTGCACGGGCAGACACCCATTCCCCCACCCACCACCGCGCCATTTACATGGATGGCCCCCACCACCGCACACACGCCTGCACACCCAACGGGGGGCAGGGGCATCGGTGTAAGATCGGCCTATGTCATGCGCGCTCTCTCTCTCTCTCACACACACACACACACACCCCTTGATGCATATAATCCCACAAGGTCTCACACAAGCAATCACAAAGACAACTCTCTGCAGAAAGCTACTTCGCCTCAAAACAAGCATTCCCCAGACATTTACATGGTTGCAAATACCACCGCACACTCCGAGTAGGGGTGTGCGATTCGTATTGTTTTAATTAATTACAAATATAAATGGAGCCCCTAAGGTAAGGTAACAAAAATTAACAAGCAAACGATCTTCATTTGATTTCATTCATTTTCATTTTTACATTTTATTTTATTAAAAATAATAATAAAGCCACAGTGCATGCATAAAATGGCCATTCTGTACACGCACACCCTTTTCCAAGATGGTACCAATGCTGCTGGCACCATTTTGGAAAGGGGCCGTGCCCCAGTGGCCATTTACGCGTGTGCAGTGATTTTAAAAAATAATATATTTTTAATAAAATAAAACAACAAAGTAAATAAAAACGGTAGAATCTTTTATAAAGAAACTTCCAAACAAAGGGGTTTCCATAGACAAAAACTAAAACAAAACAATGTGCCTTCTGCACGGCCCTAATCCCGAGACAAATGCCCACGCACACACACAACTGCCCTCAAGCACACACTCCTGCACATCCAGACAGACACCCTGCCCCCAGGCCCCCTTGCACAGACACCCACAAACTGACACAACAGATCCTCGCACACCAATACGCAATGCACCCCCCCTTCTTTACAGTCTCCCCCTGCCAAGGAGATATGTACACACCTTTCTGCAGAGACCACCGTCCAGAGAGGCCCCTATCAGCCCATGCACATTCACGACAGGCACAAATACACCAAGCAAAGCACAAATTGACATTTACACAAATCCACAGGGACCTTCTCTCTCGCACACACAACACAGGCTACTGAGGTGTTCTCTCATACACATGCTCCTGGCAGAGGATGCTAGCTTTTGCTAATACAGCACTGGCAGGCCCTACTCATCCCTTCTGCAGCCCTGGTGGGGAAATGGCGGGCGGGGTGGGACCAACGAGACACTTTATTTCCTGTCAAAAGGCCAAGACCTTTCCTTTTAATCTAAACTAATGAAAACACATGTTTTTCTGGCACCCGCCAGGGACCCACCATGTGGTGAGGCAGCAGCAAGACAAGCTGTCAATCAATGCACCCCAATACAGAAGTGCAATGAGGTCACTGGGGTGGGAGGAGGCCCTTGCTCTGCAATCCCATCTGGGGCCGCATTGCTCAGTTTAATTATCGCAACCGCCTGCCAAGAGCCGCCCTCGCCTTGCTCTGCATTGTGCTTCCAAAAGAGGAGGGAAATGGCATCAGTGGCAGAGACTAGGAATGGGTGGGAAGCACCAGAGCCGGCTTAAAGAATCATCATCTGAGCGTCTCTGTAAACTTGCTTCCTTTGCAGCAAAGAGGAAGCAAAATCCACAAGCAGCACTGTACAGTTTAGGAGCCTTTCAAGAACAGGAGGCCCCAAGAAAGAGACTCACAAGATGCCTTTTGCAAAGGTAAAACAACCAATTTTATTGGCCTTACAGAAGCCAGAACTACGCTGAGCATTGAGCACCACCTACTGGCCCTCTGAGGCAAGGGCTCTTAGAACAACCCCCTGGCAAAATGAACCCCCATTCCTCTCATGTCTGTGGAATAGAGAAGTCACCAATCCAGGAGTGTAGCTACTTTTTGGTCCTGGTGCAGAAGATGGAATGGAGGGCTCCCTGTTACCCCTGCCAGTGGCAGAGGACACAGCTGCAGCAGGGAGCATGCCCCCATTCCTCCGGCTTGTGGGCCCCAGTGTAGCAGCATTACCTGTCCCTACTATAGCTATGCCCTTGCACCAATCAGACCAGTGGCCCAGCCCAACCAAGTCCGGGTCTTTGTTGCCTGCTGAGGAAACTCCCAACCCCACCCTCTAGTGGGCATTTAATGGAGATCTTAGTGTGCACAGTACCTGGACTGGGCAGTAGAGGGCAGCCCCAGTTCAAGCCTTGCCTTAACCAGAAACTCACTGGGTGACTTTGGGCCAGCCACAATATTCTCTCAACCTAACCTACCTCACAGGGTTGTTGAGAGGATTAAAAGTACTGAAAATTCCCCCCCCCCCCCCAGTCTGAAAAACCATTTGGAAGCAAGGGTCCCAGATGCCCTGGCTCAAAATGCACAATTTTGTCTGAGAAAGAACAGGTGTCCCTGGTGCTCTGAAATCCTGGGGTGCTGGGTGTAGAGGGGTGTGTGACTATGTGAGGAGGGACGATGCAGAGACCCAGTGAGAGGAGAGCTGGCGGAGGAGACTTTTAAAATTGGATACTCATTCCAGACCTCATTCTTACTCTGCAGCCCCATCTGCCAGAGCCAGGCCTGCTAAATATTTAAGTGCAAGCAAAAGGAGATAAAAGGTGAGAGAGCGAGAAGTGTGGGGAGGGGGGGGGGGAGCTGGAATTCAAATCAGTGACTCTAACATGGCTCATTGACACTCTCTCACCCTGCTCCTTGGCCTGTAGGGCGTGATGGGGAAGCACTGGCCTCTGGGTGGGTGTGAAGATATGGTTTTCCGCATATCTGTTTGTGTGTTGGTTGGTTGTGTGTACTTGCTCGTCAGTGTGTAGGTGTAAGACTGTATAGGTGGCCAGATCAAAACTTCAAAAAGAAGGGACACTAGTATGGAGTTGAGGGGTGAGGGGTGCTGAAACTAGAGACACATACTATGTTCCACGAAGCCATGGTGTTCAGAACGAAGGCTGTCCATGGGGTTCTATAGCTCTGTAGGGGTCGGAAATAAGGGCCGCAGCCGCAGGAGTACATGAGCAGTGTCATTGTGAGCGTGTGGATAGACTGCATGGGTCTATGTGGGTTTACAGACATACATTTCTGTGTGGCTCTCTCTGCATTTGTATGTGCCTTTGTGCATATAACAGTGTATCTGCGTGTGCATGTTGACTTTGGCATATACATGTCTACTGTGGGAATATAAACAGGGTTGCATGCTCAAGCGTCATGCAATCATAGGGCTGGAAGAAACCTCAAGGGCCACCTAGTCCAGGCCCCTGCACCAATGCAGGATTCATCAGGCGCAAACTGCCAGCGCAGAAAAATCCACCAAGAAGAAACTGAGCCTTTAATAAAAATCTGCCCCCAAGTAGAGGTTATGAGCAACCAGATCACACGGATGCCTGAAATAACAGGGAAAAATCTTATTTTTAAAAAATCCAGGTATCTCAAATAAGTGAGCCACGCCCACACCGTTGGGGAAGGCAAAAAAATAATAAAAAACCTTGGTGTCGACTGCTAATATGACCCAGAGGAAAATTCCTTCCTGTCCTCAAATGTTAAGCGGGGGGGCCACAATGGAGGGGGCATTCTCAGTGGCCAGGCCGCACCTTTTGAATTCCCTCCTGGAGGAAGCTCGCCTGGCTCCAAGCCTTTTAACATTCCGGTGAATTTGCAAGACCTGTCTGTTCGCCCAGGCCTTTGGGGAGGGTGGGTTAGAGGGGTTTTATCTCCTGCCACCCTTATTTATTGTATTTTTAGTATTACCCTAGCCTGTTTTATTGTTGTGATTTTATGAGTGTTTTAATATATTTTTATAATTGTATTTTATGTTTTGAATTGACAAAATAAATAAAATAAATAAACATGGCAACCAGTTAGACCAGAGGTGGGGGAACCTTTTCCCTCTTGGGGGCCACTTTGATAATTAGTATAGGCCCCGAGGGCTGCACAGATGGTGGGGGTGGGGGGTGTTTAAAGGATGCACTCAGGAAGAGGAGGGTCCAGATTTTGAAGCTGTACGCCATGGATCCGTCCCTTATCCTTGTGCACATGCCCTCATATCTAGTCTGCTCCCTTCCCCTGAGCTCAGTCTTTTGGTGATTAAGGGTAGAGACTTGGGAGGTGGATCCAATGGCCAGATCCAGGAAGTGGAAAGGGCCAAATAAAAACTAACTGTGGGATGCATTTGGCCCCCAGCCCTGTGTTAGACCCTGAGCAGGTGTGCAGGACACAGATAGAGAAGTGCGTGTGTTTATAGCCAGCATTTCAAGACCCTGCGATTCTCAAACCCCAGTTCCATTTAAGCCTAGTGGGTACCACCGATAATGGGACATCATCACCTACTCATGCTGTGGGTGGGGAGACAAGTTTGCCACAGTCACACTACAGAGTAAGGTCATGGACTCTGCATTAAAGCAGGGGTGGGGAACCTCAGGCCCGGGGGCCAAATGCGTCCCTTGGCAAGTTTTTATGTGGCCCCTTTCCAGTGCTTGGATCTGGCTCCTGGATCCAGTCTCTACCCCCAAGTACTGAAAAACTGAGCTCAGGCTAATGGAGCAGAGAGGAGGGCACGCACACAAGGGTAGGGGGTAGATCCATGGCCCAGATCCATGATTTGGGCCCTCATTTATTTGAATACACCTGTTAAGCACCCCCACCATCTGTGTGGCCCTCAGAGCTGGTACTCCTATTCATTGTGGCCCCCGGGACAGAAAAGGTCCCCCCCGCTACATTAAAGCATAGCCCCAGTTCCCAGCACTGTTCTCTAACTCAGGATATGCAAAGTGGCCCCATTAACATTCTTGCTGTATTTATCCTCCCAACCTTGCACAAAGGTGGCGTAGGAAAATGTTATTATTCCCATCTTACAAGTAGCTTCAGACACAGGTAGTCTATAATCAAACCCAGGTTTCCTGAATCCCATGTTAGTGCCCTAACCACTACACCATCTCTCTTTCTTGGCCAGCTGACTGCCCCTGTGATTCAGAGGCAGGAAGGGAGTAACAGGAACAGCCCGACTATCCACCAGGCAAAGCCTAGTTTGCTGCACCGAGGCTCCTGCCCACTCATGCTCAGAGCATGCTCTCCCCAGCGCTTGCTTTATCGTTTCCTAGAGAGTAGCAAGTGGGAGACTAAACGAGAGGGAAGCTCAGTTGGGGCAGAATGCAACAGGCAAGGAAAACATTCATGACAAACTGTGCAGGTAGGATGTGGGGAGCCATTTGGGCTTTAGAGATTGGATCATCCTCCCCAGTGACCAAACTATGAAACCCAGACAACAGATATAGGAAGCAGAGTGGCTTGACCTCCATGTGGCCCAGTGCCACCACTAGAGGGGGACAGAGTATCACAGCTTCTCTGTGGCCCAGTGCTGCCACTAGAGGGGGTCAGAGTGTCACAGCTTCTCTGTGGCCCAGTGCCACTACTAGAGGGGGACAGAGTGTCACAGCTTCTCTGTGGCCCAGTGCTGCCACTAGAGGGGGACAGAGTATCACAGCTTCTCTGTGGCCCAGTGCTGCCACTAGAGGGGGACAGAGTGTCACAGCTTCTCTGTGGCCCAGTGCTGCCACTAGAGGGGGACAGAGTGTCACAGCTTCTCCGTGGCCCAGTGCTGCCACTAGAAGAGGCAGCTTGGGACATGTAAGCCAATCACTTGTGGGTTACAAACTTCCACTTGGTGACGGTCTGGAGAATGCAGCTGGTGCAGAATGAGGCAGGACGCCTCCTCGCAGGGACGGGTCGCTGTGAGCACATTACATCAGTGCTCCGGTCTCTGCACTGGCTGCCTATAGTCTTCTGGTCCCAAATCAAGGTGTTGGTTTTGACCTATAAAGCCCTATATGACCTGGGCCCTGCCTATCTGCGGGATCGCCTCACCCCCCGGGTCCTGGATCAGCCCCTGCGCCCAGCTGGGAGCGCCCTCCTCGGGGTTCCCTGAGTATCTTGGGTGTCGACGATGAGGAGGGTATTCTCGGCGGCCGCACCGAGGCTGTGGAACTCTTCCCGATGGAGGTCCACATGGCCCCGAACCTCCCCTCTTTTCAAACAGTGTAAGACCTGGCTATTTCATCGGGCCTTTGGCGAGGGGGACGGGTGATGGGTGGGGGGTTGGGAAGGGGGGATGAAGGGTGTTTTTTTGTTATCTCTGCCATAGGGGTATTTTTATCTTGTTTTAATTTGACATATATATTTTTGTAATTTTTTAATGTTATTATTCATTTTTATGTTTCTGATATGTTGTAAGCCACCCCAAGCTGCAGTGGCAGGAGGGGGCGGCCTGTAAGAAAAGAAAAAAAAGAAAAAAGAAACTCGCCTCGAGTATCCAGGGCTCACATATAGGGTTGCCCCCTCCTTCTGGGAGGAAATCAGGGGGCGGGGCAAAGGGGCAGTCCCACTCCTTTCTGATGTAACCCCACCTCTGACATCATAACACTCCACAGAGGGCGGGGCTGTGTCAGAAAGGGGGTAAGAAAATCCCTATGCCCCACCCTCTTTGCAACGCTGCTGCCCTGATTCTCTGGGTTAGCCATGGGCACGCCTGGATGGTCTGGGGGGAAACCCAGAGATGTGGCAACCCTAGTCACATGGTCCCAGTCTGTACTTGTAGTGACCTGCTCAAGGACTGGGGCACTCTGGGGAATAAAGCTGAGACCTGCAGATGTTAATACAGTCCCTTTTAGAGCTTCAGCTGCAATGTCATGGCTCCACAGCCAAGTTGTGACAAGATCTTTTCTGTTGTGTGCTGAGCCAGTGTGGTGTAGTGGCTAAGAGTGTAGTACTTGGCCCAGGTGATAGGGGGAGACCTTGGTTCAAGTCTCACCTTAGCCATGAACTCACTGGATGACCTTAGGCCAGTCACAGATCTCTCAGCCTAACCTACCTCACAGGGTTGCTGTGTTGTTAACATTACTGTTAATAAGTTAAAGAACTGCAAGCTATCTTGAGTCTAAGGGATAGATAGGGTAGAATAAAAAAATCTAAATAAACAAATTAACTCACTGTGTGGTTCCCCTTAATAAATGGACATCCAATGTAGCCAGGGACCAGTATTTGCTGCATCTTTCCGTATTGACTGCAATGGGGAAAACACAGTGAACATGGGTCCCTGAGTGTAGCTCCAATTTCTGAACAACCCCAAGGTGTGTTCCCACGGGGAGTGAATTTTAGGCCCAAGATACCAGGGATTATCCCTCAAAGACCCTAAACCCCACTGGCTCTCACCCAAAGAGTTCCAGTGATCTCCCTGCTACTCACTAACCCAGTGACGGACGCAAGTCAATGCTGCCGGCACAAACCGCATATCTTCTCAAGTGTCACCTTTCGGTTTATTCCGGAGACTTCATCTACCTTGGATGTGACATTCCCCAGGGCTGCAGTCGCTGCTCAGGAAACAGAAGGCAGATCACGTCCCCTGTCCTCCTCCCTCGCAAGCTCAGTGCTTTTCATTTCTGAGAGGACACTCATCAGCCCTTCTAATAAGGAGCCATTTGAAAGGTCGCCTGGAGTGGGGATTTTGGGTTTCCCAGCTCACAGTTTTTGAAACATCTTTAACTTGATGAAATAACTTGGTCTATTTCATTCCTCTCAATGTCATTGTCCCCTGAAATTTCGGGTCACCTTTCCCATCGGCTGTGGAATGGCATGTACGAATCTGATTGAGGAATGCCATTTGGTGTTTGTGCATATAATGGCACAGTAGCACATGCAGGCTTAAACAGAATCGGGACCCCACTATGTCTGGTGCTGTCCAGATCCAGAGAAGGAATCAGTTCCTGAACCAAGGCACAGGCAATCAAAATAGACAAGGTGTGCAAAGGAAGCACCAGTATCTCCAGTTTTACAGGTGGTAAACTGAGGCAAAAACACAGCCAGGCTTAGAAAAATACCCAATTATTCCCATTTTAAAATGGAAAACTGAGAATGAGAGATAGTGACTTGCCCAAGAAAGATCATGGCTAAGATGGGATTCTCCCAGGTCACAGTCCAACACTATATCCACTAGGCTATCCTGGCTCTCAAAGCTATATTTACTGCCCAATACAGAGACATCTTTCACTATGCAGCTCAGATTTTATAATGAGAATCTTTATATAGACAGAGATACAAATGTGATCAGGCCAGCTGGATGGACAGGCAGCTAGATACGTACTAGGTTCACTTTCCAGCTGTTCAGAAGGAAGCTAAATCCATTTCAGTAAAATACAGAATCATGTGCTGTGCATTGGAGGAATTTTAATCAAAATGTTTTAGTGAGGGGAAATAGAAGTTCGTTGAACCATAATCCCTTCATTATACCCCTCTGCCCCACCCCTGGATGGCATTTCTAAGAGTATAGCACTCACCTCTGGAATAAGATCTTCCAAAAGATCCAATTCCATTTCCCCAGCACGATGAGTTCTTTACAATTCTGGACATGGGTCACTCACCAGGACCTGAGGTATATCTAGGGTTGTCACCTATGTATATTTTTTCCAGGCCACTTATGAAAAATGCATGTTGCAGGGCCTGCATTGGCACCTATGCAGGCCCTGCAACATGCATTTTTCATAAGTGGCTTGGAAAAATATGCATAGGTGGCAACCCTAGGTATTATCATTGCTTTTCAACAAGGGAGGGGAATCTTTTTCCTCCCAGGGGCCACTTTGAAAATTAGTATCAGCTCTGAGGGCCGTATAGCAGTTGGAAGCAGGAATGCATAAGGGGTGTGCTCAAGAAGAAGAGAGTCCAGATTATGGCTCTGTACCATAGATCTGTTCCCTCTCCTTGTGTGCATGCCCTTAGCTCTGCTTCCCTACTCAGTATTTCAGTGTTTGCGGGTAGGAACTGGATCCAAGGGAAATCTAGGAGGGCCCTTTTAGGCTCAGATTTTGCTTGCTGAGAACTTGGAAGGCCATAGAAGATGAGCAGACTGACAATGGAGTGCTTGTTTCCATTCCTGGTGATAGTGTCAGTTTTCCAGGTGCTGCCCATGAAAAAATAGATCAGCACAACCAATATCTCCAGTTTAGCAGCAGCAATTGGAAAACCTCAGATCCCCATTAGAGAGAAATGAAGGATCAAAGGTCCATGAGGTGCATAAAGGAACAAAGGGGAGATCCCATTTAAAAATAACATGTTTCTTTGTTCATGCAGTGGATGGAGCCATCATCCTGATCTGCTGCCTCTTGCTCAAAGTGGCGGGCTCTCTGGCTAATTCACTGAAAATGTTAGCCCTGGATTTCCCCAATACCTCCACTCTTTCTCCAAACCGCGGCAGCTCCACTCTGACGGCACATTGTGAATTAGTTAGCATCCAGATGTGCTCTGGTTGGCGGGAGGAGCCATGCTAATCTCTCTGACCCTCTGCCACTGGCAGTTTGGGGGTGATTGAAGCACTCGGAAGATCACCAATGATCTACTTGTCGCTAAATCTAAGCACCTCTACTCCATTCTTGCCCTCCTTGACTTCTCTGCTGCCTTTGACACTGTCGATCACTCGCTCCTCTTGGACTCGCTTTACTCTTTGGGCTTCCGCGGCTCTGTCCTTGACTGGTTCTCCTCCTACCTCTCTGACCACTCCTTTAATGTCTCCCTCCCTGAGTCGTCCTCCTCCTCCCTTCCCCTTTCGGTTGGGGTCCCCCAAGGTTCTGTCCTTGGCCCTCTCCTCTTCTCTATCTACACCCTGTCCCTTGGCAAAATTATTGCCTCGCACAGATTCCAATACCATCTCTATGCTGATGACACCCAACTCTATCTCTCTACCCCCTCTCCCTCCTCGTCTATCCACTCACGCCTCATCAACTGCCTCTCTGATATCTCCGCCTGGATGTCCCGACGTCAACTTAAGCTCAACATGGCCAAGACCGAACTCCTCATTTTTCCTCCCTCCCCTTCCTCTCCCTCTAACCTGACCATCTGCATCGAAGGGGTCACCATCCATCCCGTTCTCCAAGCCCGCAGCTTGGGCTTCATCTTTGACACGCACCTCTCTTTTAAACCTTACATTGACTCTGTGGCCAAATCCTGCCGATTCGCTCTCCACAACATTGCCCGCATCTGCCCCTTTCTCTCTATCTCCTCGGCCAAAATTCTTGTTCATGCCATGGTTATCTCTCGCCTCGACTACTGCAACCTCCTACCTGCTGGCCTCCCTCGCTCTCACCTGTCCCCCCTTATCGCAATTCAAAACTCCACCGCCAAGGTCATTCATTCTGCCCGTCGCTTCGACCATGTGCAGCCTCTCCTCCTCTCCCTTCACTGGCTCCCCCTTCCTGAACGTATCCTGTTTAAACTCCTGGTTTTCACGTTCAAATTGCTCCACGACCAAGCTCCCCCTTACCTCTCGGACCTAATTTCCCTACGCACTCCTGCACGTGCTCTCCACTCTTCCTTTATCCCCTCCCTCACTCTCCCTCATTTCTCCTGCTCACCTAATCGCCTTCGACCCTTCTCCCTCGCTGCCCCCCATGCCTGGAGCTCCCTCCCTGCCCACATCCATCTTGCCTCCTCCCTCCGCTCCTTCAAATCCCTCCTCAAGACCCACCTTTTCCTTGCTGCCTTTCCCAATGCCTGCTAGTCTTTCCCCGTACACTTACTGTCGGCCCTCCTCAGCTGACTGCTGCAACCAACCTCTTTGTAACCAAGCCAAGCACATGCACCTGAGACTTCGCATCCGCTTGAATGTTTGTTTGTCTTCTCCCCTGTCTCTCCCACTGTCCCCTCTCCCTGTCTCCCCCACTTTGTCGTTTAGATTGTAAGCCACAGGCAGGGACCGCGTCTAGTTCTATGTTCTGTACAGCACCAGGTCACATGTCTGGTGCTATATAAATGTTTATAATAATAATAATAATAATAATAATCCCACTTAGCTGGGACGGAGACATCCGTTAAAAGACTAGCACCCCTGTGTAGCCGCTCTTTTCCTCACCAAACCCCACAGACTTTCACCCCCCACCAAACTTTTGATCTGACATGCCAATTTCAGCCAAACGTAGTACAGAGGTTGAAGGCCCCAAAGTAAGTAATCACTCCAAACTTTGTACCAACTGGTGCTCCAGGAGGGTAGATATGGCTGTATCAACTTTAATTGCAGGGACTGAAAAATCCAATTGACTTATATTGAGCAGTTCCCACTCACTTAGGAAACCAAGCTTCATTAGATCAGATGCTTGCTGAACAAAACGACTGATTTCAGACCCATGTGCCTGATGCTAGGCATGCAAACTACCCCAGAGACTCTAAGTACATTCCATTGGAGTAAGGGAAAAATGCAGATGAGCAGTCCATGTGGGGGAAAAAACACTAAGAAATCCCAAACTCCTAGGCTACAATTTACCTAGTGCCCAAGTATGGATCTAGGAGCTTGGGAAATATTTATATGGGAACAGAGCCATAAAGGAACCTGTTACCTCTTGCAAATTCCATTCTAGTCCCTATGAAAGATAGGGAAACTGAGGCACAGAGCACTTACAAGTTTGGGGCTGGATTTTCAGAGGTGTAAAACAATTGCGTGTGCAAGTTTAAGCACCTCTGAACAGCAGGATCCAGTGCAATTTGCCTCCTGTCACAGAGTAAATCTAGCAGAGCTGGGGATAGAACTCAGAAGTCATATTCTCAGTTCTCCTCTGGCTCCACCCCACTGAATCCTCCTCATCCTCACTGAGGTGGGAATGGAATCCAGGAGTCCTGTCTCCCAGCCTATGAGATTTGGCCGACCACACCCCTCAGAGCTGTGAACAGAACCCAGGAGTCCTGACTTGGAGTCCTCCTTCACCTTTGTTTTTGCCTGGAGCTGTGCACACAAGTGCGTTATTGCTGGTTGCTTGGTGGTATTGTTGCCACTGAGACAGGGTTGTTTATGGGCTATTATCCATGATGGTTTGTTATTGTAGGGTTGCTCATTGTTTTTTCAGAGCTGTTGAGTGCACACCCTGCTGGGTTATTCTAGGATTGCTTGGCGTTATTTTAAAGCTGTGTGTGAGGTCTGGGTTGGCTATGTTTTAGTTATGGTCACGCTGCTAATGAGATTTGGCCTGTCCCTGTTTTCTTATTGTGCCATTGCTGTAAGGGGCTGAACCTCAAAAACTGGCACCCTTGGGATCCTGACCTAGCCATGAACTCACTGGATGGCCTTGGGCAAGTCACAACCTCTCAGCCTCAGTTCCCAATCCGTAAAATGGGAATGTGCGTGTGTCTGTGTTTCCCCCTCACTGTTATCCATCTTAAATCATAAGCCCACTGGGCAGGGACCTGTCTCCATAGTCAGCGACTGTAAAGCACAGGGTATGCCTAGTAGTGCTATAGAGATGATCAATAGTAGTAGTAGTAAGGGGCGGTAGCTGGCTCCACTGTAACATTATTGTGGACCCAGGCTTCCCACATAGGGCAGCTGTGGCCATGCCCTTTAGTCTCCCGAATGGCTTTCGCCACAGCCGGTCTCTCGCTCCACCCAGCTCACTGATTGGCTGCCTGCCAGACAAAGGCTGGCTGGTGGCAACAGCAGCAAGCTGGTTGGATCATTTGGTCCCCCTCTCCTTCCTATGTTCCACCCTGCATCTGTTTGAGTTCTGTTTAGTCGCAACCCTGCTCCTGCTCCAGCTTGGCCCTGCTCCTATTTTTGGCCCCCATTCCTGTTGGCCCCGACACTCTCCGTATTTTTTTAGGGTTGCACGTAGTGCCTTGTTAGCGTAGAGTTGTCCATGGTTGCCGTCAAGCACCAAGCTATTAATTTCCCAGTGCACAGAAGCCTCTGCCTGTGCAACCAGCAGAGTTTCAAAAGGGAGAGCTACAGAGCAGTAGCTCTGTCTCTTGGGCATCTGCAGGCAGAAGGCCTCGTGAGCCGTCCCTCCGAGCAGCACCAAGAGAGATATGAATTCAGGGGCTGATTAACAATCGCATCAGGACTCGTTCTGCATTCCAGCAATTGGAGTTAGGGCGGGGGTGGGAGACAGAGAAAAATGATGGGCCCATTGCAATTAGGATTTATAGACCCTTTTATGGGTGTTTGAAGGGAGAGATGGCAGCGATTGCTGGCCAGCGCTCCGCCTTCTAGCGCTGACTCGAAAGAGACGCACTCGGAGCTGGCCCGAGCTCGGATAAATGTATAATTGGTGCAAATTAATTCTCCTCCATTTCATGTGCATTCGCTCCCGCGCCACGTGGCCCTGCCTCGCTCCGATGGCACCGCTCCCAAAGATCCGACAGACGGGCTGGGTGCTGCATTACCAGAGCCCTTTAAAGATGAACTGCTATTTCCTTTCTCCCCGTCGCGGCACAGTCAAGTGCCAGGTTGGTCTAACTAGAGTCGCAGGCCACAGTGCGGCTAAACAACGTGTCCGATTCCATGGATTTCCCAGGGTTGCCATCCCTCTAAGCTGCCCTCGGCACAGAGGTAGAGGGAAGGGGACTTCCCCCTGTGCTGGGAAAGGAGATACTTACACATTTGTAACTGGGCACCTTTGCTGCTTGCTGGACCCTGGAGCTTTTGGGCAGAGACAGACCCTGATAAATCCTGGGGGGAAAGGGAGCCTCTGATCAGTAATGGTGTCTGCCCTGTGGGGGCTCCATGCAAACTATCATTCACCCTAAAGGCCCCCTCACTGGAACCATCTCCCTACCAATACCACTGAGGAAGGACAAGTACACTCTAACTACATGAAGTAGTGTGGGCATCCCATGGCATCAGGGCCCTATGAAATGAATACCCCTAAAGCCCCCACTATTCAGATAAGACCCCAGGAGATTCAACAGCTTCCTTTTTGTTACCCAGGTCAGACATTGGTGCAGGGAGGGTTGGGGTGGTAAGGGGGCAGTGGCATTAGGGGTGCCATACAGGCATTTTTTTTTCAGGACACTTATGAAAAATACATGTTGCAGGGCCTGCCATGGCACCTTAGGCAGGCCCTGCAAAATGTATTTTTCATAAGTGTCTTGAAAAAAACTGCGTATATGGCAACCCTAAGCGGCATGCAAAAGAGGAGGGAATGGGATGTAAGAGAGCAGGGATGGTACAGAATGCCAGGGTAGATCATTAGACAGGGGAGGATCATTCTGAAGGCCAGCCCTTGCTATTCCTTTGAGTTTTGCCTGTCCCTACTTAAAAAGCAAGGCGGTCTGTGACCTTGAATTGGCTGAGAGCTCCAGCAAGGCGATTTATCACCACGGCAGCTGCAACAGGGTGCGTGTCCTGCTGAGCCTCAGTTAGCAGCATGCCCAGGACCCACAGTTCACATTCCAGAGAATGCATCCTTGGACTGAGGGACCCTAACAGCAAAGGTGGCCCTGGAAAGCCAGGACTAAGGACAGTTGCCCACGTTACTGGGGTTGGCTATTCTCCCGGCAGGGAATCCCTTAGCTGGGAAACTTACATTGAGCTCTGCAAGTGGACGTGGGTCATCAGCCGTGTCCTGCAGCTTTTTTCCCTCTGAATGTCGGGGCTTAATTTTGAGTCCTGACCTTTGGAGGGGAAAAAAGCTGCTGGACGCGGTTGATGATGCTTTCAGCCCCATGCCCACGTGTGGAGCTTGGCGTAAGTTTCTCGGCCAGGAGAATCACTGGCCCAGTAACGTGGGCAAGTGGCCTAAGAGAGAGGATGGTGTGGATTTTATAATCTGGATTTTTTGAGGGTGTGTGTGTGTCTCTCAATAGCTGTAGATGGGGAGGCAATTGTTATTCATGCATTTGTTCTTAGTATGTCTGCGCACATGCATGCAAAATGCAACACTGCTCTCTGAGTGAAATCAGAGCTCAACCACATGTCATAGTCCCCTTCTACTGGAAACCAGGCCCACAATCCATAAAAGCTGAGGGTTTCAATGGGACTTCTTCAGAGTAAGTGCTTTATGGATCACGGCCCAAGTTCCTTTGCAAACTCTGAGGGACAGGATCACAGTCTGCTACGCCAGGGCAACCGCTGTCCAAGTTGCTCTGGATTTAATCCACCAGAATGTGGTCCCCATGGCACAAGGATATCAAAACACCTCAAAACTCAGCACTGGAGCCATATTAAGCGAAGAGCTCAACTTTGAACATAAGTAGTACCAGACCAGATCAGACCAATGGTCTGCCTAACCCAGCATCCTGTCTCTGATAGTGGGCAGCTTTGGTTGCTTTAGAGAAGGGAACAGGTCATAATGGAATGATCCATGCCTTGCTATTCACTCCTGTTTACCAAGCACACAATCTGAGAAGATGGCCATGGGGGGGATGCAATGGAAATGGCGGAGGGAATGGCACTTTTACAAATCGGGCACATTGTTTTGATACCGAATGGTCTAGATTCGAGGGATGGGGACTGAAACCTTTGTCTGCTGTTTATATCTGGTTTTGTTACTATCTGGCAGACACTTAACTGTTAGAAATAACAAGCCACTGGGCCCTGGGCTAGGAGGACAGTCCCCACCAGGCCTTCCAAGTGCACCTATTCACATGGACATCCTGCTAGGAAGGTCGCCATCGCTAGGGACTGAGTACACACATCCACCACCCTGAACCAAACATGATTACCCGACTAGGGTTTCCTAGAGAACATAACAGCTGGATCGGACCAATGGTCCATTTAGCCCAGTATCCTGTCTCCAACAGTGGCCAGCACTGGATATGGAAGAAGCATAAAAATATATAAATAAATTAAATCAGGGCACAGATGGAGTGATCCATCCTCTCTCTCTTAATCTCCATTCCTGGGGTTCTATCCACTGGCCAACTTGGCAAATAGCCATTGGGGGGCCTATCCAATCCTTTTAAAAAAATAAATATAAAATCAAATTATATTATTAGTCTCAGTAACACCAATGAGTTCCACTGGTTGTGTGAAAAAGTATCACACAAAATAAATTATTATTAATAATACTAATAACAATAACAACAGCAATAAATGTAGTCTTGAAGTGTGGCATGCCAAGCTTGCACCAAGAGCCCTGTGCTAGGAGAGACCCCAATAGAGTCTCCAATTCCTATAGACTTGTCTGATACTCACTGTCTATGGGGCAGCTGCAAACCTCAATAGACTGATATTGGGATCCTATAGGAGAGCTGGTAAAGCAGCAGCAGCACATGCTTTTCTTACAAAGTCCTGTCCATCATCGGCAAGGCAAGGGTGTCCTCTGAGGCTGGCCATATGGAACCAGGCGTACAGTTACCCCAGTTATTTCTAGAGACAAAAAGCAGCCGAGTCAGACTACATTAGGGGAGCGAACGAGTGTTACGGTGGAAGTGCAGTCAGAGCCTCCCCCCAGCAGCCCCACCTTCTGACATTAAATGGGCAAGGGCTGATGAGAAGCTGCTCTCTGCTTCTGTAGAGGAGGGTTTACACGTCCAGACCCGTTGGTAGGTCCTGTTGCTATTGGCACTATTGTCCCAGCCAGAGAGGGCATGTCACTGTTCCAGCCTGGGTGGATAAGCTCTCTTGCTGCAGCTGCTGCTCTGCTCCAACTGGGGAGGACTGTCTGCACCAGAAAGTGGGGAGGGAGGCAGGGGGGACACACCTAAGGTCTCTGGGAATGTGAGGCCAGCTGTCCCTCAGTTTGCTTCATCTCCAAGTCTGGTCTGAGGAATCATCTATGGAATCTCAGAGATGTTTCCATCTGGAGAGGAAGGAGGGAGCCCAGTGGCTGGACAAAAGCTTGAAACACAGGACACCTGCTTGGTCACAGACTTCCCACATTTCCTAACCATGCTGCTCAGTCTCCCTGTGCCCTGGTTCCCCTTCTGTACAGCAAGAATAACAGACCTTTCCTACTCCATGGGAGGTGGGTGGGTTCTGAGGGCAAATGCATGAAGAACTCATACTATAGTGATTAGGAGCAGCCCCCCCATGCCACATCCTAGAGATGCCTGCAGTTAGGGGTACAGGTGTCCTCTTACAGCCAAGAGTGATGCAAGGAGACAGCCCCATTACCAGGACGATCAATGCTGGCTGGTGAGACAGGTAAGTTTCCTACAGCTGGGGAAGGAGATTACTTTGTGGCCTGCTGACCTCACTCCTTCGGTGAACCTGCTAACACCCCATGTCCAGAGAGCATGTCTCCTCCTCAGCATGCAGTAAAGGCTTGGAACAAGGAGGCACTGGGGGGCAAAGGCAGAGAGAGCTTGATTGAATGCCTTTCTTTCTGGTAAGCCTACGGTAGATGGTGGGTCAGATCCCCTGCCCTATTGCACAGCAAGCAGCAAGAGGGACGTCAGAACTGACACGGGAACAGTTTTGCAGCGGTGCAAGGAGCAAGACCCTGCCAGGGAGAGAAGGCGTGCCTGGCTACTCAGCAGCTACAGCTCAATTCCTAGAGGGAGCCGGGCAAGGTAATTAAAAGATCAGAACGTTTGTTAAACACTTTGGTGCCAGGAAAAGTGCCTGGAGCAGCTTTCGCAGCCTCTTTCATGCCTCCCCATGGAATTGAAGATGAATTGCCCCAGGGCTCTGCTTGCTGGAGAGGCCTCAATAAATGGAAGGTACAGAGGTGTCTAGCAAGAGATCCCTTTGATCCTTTTCTTCTGGGCAGGAAGGTCAGCTTGATTGACCAGCCTAAGCTGTCTCCCCATGCCTGTTCTTGGAGCCCATGTAACACCTTCCCAGTGTGCACTACAAGGAGATAACAACCCTACTACTTCTACCAGCCAGTGAAGCTACTCCTCTTGCTCTAGTAGCTGTGGTGCTGGAGGTCCCTGTCGCTTGGAAGCTACATTTGAGGATAGGATTCTGCTCTCATTTAAGTCAATGGAGAGTATCCACTGGAGTGTTTCTACTGTGACTGGGGTTGGTGTGGTGGATAGCATGGAACTGGGAATCCAAAGCTCAAATCCTGGTCTCACTTTGGAGCAGGTTGGCCACCTCATTAGATTTCACTCCAAGATTCCAGGTTTTGGCCCAGAGTCTCTGGCTTCCAGCCTGGGGAAGCCACCGTTTCTCCAGGTTAGCCAGAGCGCCTGTGACTAACCCAGGGGATCAAGACTTCTGAGGATGGTTATGTCAGCAAAAGGGTAAGCCCTAGGGATTTTCCTGTCCTTTTCTGACATGGCCCTGCCCAGTGTTGTGATGCTCTGCAAGGGTAATGTTACACCAGACAGGGGCTTAACAGCCCATTTGTCCCACCCTACAGCCCTTCCCCTTTCGGGATCCTCCCACACACAAAGCACATGATAGTCCTACTTGAGAGATGCCAGTGTATAGTGCAGTAATGCCCCACTGTTGCACTAGCTTTACAATCCCATCTGACCTCTCAAGGCTGTAAAAATCAGAGACCTTGCTATTAGATGGCAGGGACTGGGGGAGAGGGGGTGGGGGGCTGTAGCAGGGGTGTGTGTGAAGGGAGGGGGAGGTACAGACTCTACTTCAGCTTCCTTCTTCTCCTCATCTTTAAGCCCAATGTCACCCCTCCCCACATCTCAATTAAACCCATACAACAGGGATTGGGAACCTCAGGCCCGGGGACCAAACGTGGCCCTTGACAAGATTTTATATGGCCCCTTTCCAGTGCCTGAATCTGGCCCCTGGATCCAGTCTCTACCCCCAAGCACTGAAAAACTGAGCTCAGAATAATGGAGCAGAGAGGTGGGCGTGCCCACAAGCGTAGGGGACAGATCCACAGCGCAGATCCATGATCTGGGCCCTCCTTTTCTTGAATAAACCCATTAAACACCCCTGCCCCCAACCTCTATGTGGCCCTCGGAGCTCATACTAATATTCAGTGTGGCCCCCAGGACAAAAACGGTTCCCCACCCCTGCCATACAAGGTCACTCCTGCCCTTTCTATCCATGTTACTTACCCAGTGCTACCCCCTCCACCCTGTTAACACAGTATCTCTTGGTTCTGAGCATGTTTCCTCTCACAGCCCCAGCCTGTGAAACAGGGACCCCTCCCCCCCATTCAAATGTAAACAGACTAAGTGACTTGCCAAAGGTCACACAAGAAGGCTGTAGCGGAGCTTGGAATTGAACACAGCTTCCGGGACCCCAGGTTAAACACTCTCTAACCGCTGGGATGTCCTTCCTCTCTGTGTGTCCTTTCTACATTAGGGGCCTGTCAACAGAAGGGTTAGCTCCTTAGGGCTATAAGAAATTCGAGACAGGTGGCGGTGGGGGACTGTACCAACAGCAGTTCTGCCCTTCTCGCCCCCAAATGTTACCAAGCCTAAGGACACACATATGAAGCCTGCACCCCCCCAGATCCACAATAAGGTCAGGAGAACCCATAGGCTGCACAGAGCTGTATACAGGATTGTTAAAATACTGTTCCTATGGGAAGAGGCACAACGAAGTGCTGAGCCTACTGGAACAACTGCATCCAGTCTCTCAGGATCTGTCCCCTTGTCACTCCTGACACAGGACACTGCTGGCCACATCCTCCCGCAACCCCTTCTCCCCCTAGGGAATACTCTGACACTGGCAGCTACTGTTTGGAAAGCGGCATCTCTCTTTGGGAGCCCTTCCAAAGGGCCTGGCTTTCCAGCTCTGACTGGCTTTGGTGGGAGCACTGGGCCTCATGTGGTCTGGCCCCCACTCACCAGACAAGGATGCTCAACCTGAAGCCACCTGGATTCAATTTTCTGTTTTGCCACAAACTCCCTGAGTGACCTTGGGGTGGGGAGGAGGAATCACGCACTCTCCTTGTGCCTTAGTTTCCCATGGGGATTACAACACTGCCCCACCTCACGATGGCGAGGGTGAGGAGACTCGGAGAGTGCACAGATAAATATGGTAATGAATGTAAGGTGCTCAGATAATATGGGAACAGGAGCCAGCCCAGAGCTGCAACCACTGCAGTGAGGAACTTTATCACATGCTTATGGATGCCCTTAGATTTAGCTTGAAAGATACCATGTACATAAGCCTTCTCTTTGTGCTGCTCTGAACTAGGAGAATGGTCCAGCAAATGCATGTCTCATGGGTGAGTCTCAATGATTTAAGATTGAGATAACAGCCCTACCACCACTGCCAGACAGCGGACTTACACCCCTAGCTGCAAAGGAGGACACCATACCACTCCATACAGCGAACCTGCCTGAATCCTCAGTATCTACAGTGCTCTCAGAGAAGGCATCTAACCCTTACATTCCAGCAACACCAAAGAGCCCACAGATGGGTTTCTTTCTGACACCCTTTTCTCAAAGCATCCATGGTCCAAAAGGGTGACTCCTCTCCCTATCAATGAATGTGACAAGCCTAATGACAAATAAAAATGTCTTTGTGGCTAACTGTGCCTGGTTCCCTCATGGAGCCAAAACCCAGCAAACTTTCCTGGGGGCCTTTTCCATCCATTCCCTTGCACTAACTGATTAAGATACCTTCCCTATAAAGAGTGAAAGGGTGCAAGAACTGGCCCAGGCCTCCCGGCCAAAGCTCTACAGCTCCCCCTGCCCCCCGAATAAGGCTGATCACGAAAAGCCTGGCACAAGGCAAACGCTGCCAGTATTTTTGGGAAGTCCTGTGCGGCCAATCCTTTGTGTTGCCCCTGCCCAACTTTCTCTCCTGTTCACAGCTGGAAACGGCCCTTGGCCCTAAACCTGGGACATCATTTGGCCAAAACGCACCCCCACCCACCCAGCCCAGAAGTCGGGAGACAGAGTGTCTTGAGAGATAAGTCTATCACCACCAGGAAAGCCGGAAGAGACATGCCACCTAACAAACTCTGAGACATCGCTAGCCCGTTTGCAGAAACGCTAGCCTCGCCTGGGGGAACCACAGCTGATTTGCTTCCATGGACCAGGAGAAACCAGCCTTCCTTCCAAGGCAACGCTCCTTTCCAGGTCCTTTGGCATCCGGCTGGGCATGGCACGCTCACACACCCCCTTCCCTCTCTCACGGGAAGGGGGGAATTCTCAGCCATGGTCAACGCCGGCTGCTAACTGTTGATTGATCCAGTGTAATCTCCACCAGACTCGATTGTTCCTAAGCACTCCGGAGCACCTTCCCCCATTGCAGCCAAGCCAACACGCGTCCTTCATGCCGTCTCCACCGGTAGAGAAAGAAATTGTCCTCTTACCTTGCCTGCTCCTTGCCACAGCTACATCCTTCCCGGTTAATTTCCTTCCTGCCGGAGATCTGCCCCCCCTCCCCCTCCCCACAAGCAATGCAACGGGTAACCCAGTCTGCAGGCTGGGCTTTGGCAAATCCAAGTTGCTCTGAGCTCGGGCTTGGAAAAGGCAGGCGAGGTGTGTAGATGGATGTGCGCTCTCCAACCCTGCACTGCAGATCTATGGGTTAATAGTCAAGAGAGGGAGAGCGGGGCTCCGTTACTTCGGGGGGGGAGGTGGGAGGGAGCAGAGCAAAGATGCGGAGGTGGATTTCCCCAGGAATTGGGGAGGGGGGAGAGGGGGATCTCTCCTTCCGAGTGACAGCAGACACAAAAGCATCTCCCTAAGGGAGAGCAGCAAATCCTGAGCCAGACTGCACCGATCTTTACGCAAAATGGCTCTTCGGCAGAATACGGCAAACCGTCCCACCCCCACCCCCACCAACTCAGTCCGCTTCTTAATATTTCCTCGTTGGACAGAAGGCGCCTTCCCAGGCCTCCCAGCTGCAGGGGAGGGGGAGTGCTTAGCATCTCGGGGACCCCTGATTGGAGGGGCATGGCAGAGGGGGTTTGGCACACGGCTTATTTTAGGAGCATGAACCAATTGCATGTACACAAAGGCTGGGGGAAGGGGACAGCGATAAAGCTCCCCCATGGGATGGAACCACATCCAGAGAGAGCGCGAGGGGTGTAAGATGCCCTCCTCCTGCTAACAGCAGTGATGCGTGTGGGGCTCGCTGTGCCAGGGAGACAACAGGGTATGTCTGGGTGCGAGTGGTGGCTGCAATGGGGGCACTGGCAGCTGCCACTCTGGCAAAGGGGCACTGCCATGAGTGAGCTCCCTCAAACCAGGGGGAGTGGAGGAGGGGGCTGCATTGGCGCCGCGGGGAGATGTAGGGAGTTTGAAGGGTCTCAGTCAGGGCAGAAGTGGAGTTTTGCCAAAGGGGTGTGTGCCCAGATTTTAGGAGCCCCCACATCCCTGATGTCAGGCTCCAGCACCACTGGGGGAGCAGCAGCACGTGCTACAAAGTGAGGGAGGGAACCCCAGAGCTCCCCATTTCCCCCCCCCCCTGCTTCTCCTGCCATTCTCCCTCCCAGCTGCTGGGTGCTGTCTTTGGGCTAGAGAGCATAGGAAAGAGATACCAGAATGGGGGCACAGTGCTATTTTATGCCCAGTCAGGTAAGAGTTCTGTGCCCCACTGCTACTATCCCACCCACCCCCAATCCCAATGGACATACAGGCCCCTACTATCCCTACCCTGCCTCCCCCAGTTCTGCTTTTGCCTCTCAATTCTAACCCACAGCCTACATTTGCTATTCCAGCCCTGGCCCCCTCCCCAGCTCTGCTGATGTCCCTAAATCCCAATCCGAAGCCCCCCCCTCTATCCTAGCCCCCTGGTTCACCACAGCATAGCTCTGCAAATGCCCCTCAGTCGCAATCCACACTGTGTCCCCCAACCCAGTCCCTCCCAGCAGTAGAAATTATATGATGGTTTTACAAAAGATAAAGACATCCCCCCTCCCCCACCCCATTTTCCTTGTGACCAAGGCCTGGTTGGGGAACCCTGTCTCTGTGAGGTGGAGGAGCCATCCTGATGGCTTTGAGAATTTGGGGCTCTGAGAGGAGACGTTGCCAATGGGATGAAGCAGCCAGCTCAGAGGCCTCTACAGCCAGAAACCCAGGGCAAGGAAACTGCTCCAGCAGGAAAACTGCCTGCTTGCCTTTCTCTGCATGGGCCGGGCCTGGCAACAGGCCTCCATGGAGCTGGCGGCAGCCAGCCAAGATACAGGCCCTGATGCAATCTTGACCCATTGAGTAGGCTCTGGCCAACTAGCCCCTGGGGAGGAGAGCTGCAAGCAACTTTTGTGCCATTCCGGAGAGGAAATCCTGGCATACCACTGGGTGGGAACTGGGAGCCGGCACCTCCTCCCCTCTGCCCTACTTTGCACCGCTGCCCTGGCTTTTCCACTCAAGTTCACCACCATCTTAGTGTGCGCGCACATGCCGGAGTGCAAGGGAGCGTACCCATGTGTGGGAAAGCAGGGGACACCCACACTCCCCATTTCACAAGTATGTGCCTGTGCACTAGGGTAGTAGTTGCGGTTGCGTCTGTGTGAATGTGGGCCACTGTGGTTGCAGATGCGTCGGTGTTCATGCATAGGCCTAGACAAGTATGTGGGGGTGAGACAGTAGCAGACTCTCAGCGTGTGCACGTGACAGTGGATGCTAAGAGATGTATTATTTTCTTTAGATTTATATCACATCCTATTCATGGGCCTCTGGGTAGCTTACAGCATATGAATAAAATATAACACAAACAAAACTTCATTCCCCTCCTCGCTCCCATCCCTCTCACACAAGAGCCCAAACCCACTCCTCCATCTCTCATTGAAGAGAGACTCCATACCGAAGCCTGTACCCGCCTCTCACAGGGCGGGTCATAGCTGTCTCCAAATTCCACCCATCGCACCCCCAGTAGTAATGCCCATTAATACCTAAAATAACATTTTGCAAAAGAACCATCCCCTCTCCCCATCCCTACGGTTGTTGTTGCTGAAAGGTGATGCCAGAAGATGCCCTTTAGTGTCACCCTCCAACATTGCCACAGGGTGGCACCATGCCATAGGCACCTGCTCCCAAGGAGACCAGCCTGGTTTGGAAGACAACCATCCCAGGGCTGGCATTAGGTAGAGGTTAGCTGGATAAACAGATATACCAGTTACCTGGTAGACGCATGAACATTAATTAATTAATTAATTAATTAATTAAGCACCAGCCATGTACCTGGCACTGTACATGCTGTGACTATGAATAGCTGGTATGATAGCCAAGGGGCGGGGGTGTCCCGCGTCTTCCACCTCTGCCAATTCTAGGTCAAATGCTGCTGGCATCACCACCACTCCTGGTAAGCCCCCCCCCCCACCTGTAGATACCATTACTAGACCTATCAGCAACTCTGCTCACAGTTTGCATGCCAGACCTAATTGGGGGGGATGTATGTTTAATGGCCAAAATAGTGGTTAGAATTACACCTGGTAACCTCCCAACCCCCAGTGTGTTTCCATGTGCAGGGCACTAGCCTGGGTGTGGAACAGGGTGAGCTGTGCAAGTGTGGCTAGGAGGATCTGTGCACTGGAACGGGACGGTGTGGGGAGATAAGTATGTGCGAACATGAGCGTTCACTGCAGGGCAGACTGTGTGAACAGCAACCCCCTCCCCCAGCAGCCCAGTTCAGCCACAAGGGGCCACGTCACTGGTATACAAGGGGCTGCTTTAATTCTCAGGGATTGGTTGGGCCTGTGGGCTACTCGCTCCCTCTAGTGGCGAGCAAAGCAACCTGGTACTTTCTATCAGCTAGCATGGGTCTATCAGGGGCTTTGGTAGAGTTGCAGGATGTTGGTTCAGTTCTTCCTCCTGGATTCTACTATGGGGATCTCTCTCTTTGCTCCATATTAGGGGGTTAAAATGCATGATGGTGGGGGCGGGGGCAAGGGCACCAGCAGAACTGTGTTCAACAAGGAAGGTGGGACAGGGCAGCTGCCTTGCTATGCATCTTTCTCAGGTGACCACACTCCTCTTTCACTCCTTTCATGATGCCCAGAAAGGGGCAGGACCTAGCAGGAGCCAGTGGGTGCAATTGCAATTGGCACCCCCTTACATTCCTTTTCCATTCCAGTGCCTGTGGGGAAGGCACATCCCATTTAATTTCTCAAGCTGGAGGGATGTACATGGATAGATGCAACCAATCCCCTGCGGACCTTCTCTAACTCTGGCCTGGCAGCTGTCATCTCCAGGTGGTACCCTTTCACTAAGGGGAGATGAGGGGGGGAGGAGACCATGTCAGAAAGGGGGCAGGGCAAAGGGGCTGTCATGCCATTTTCTCACATAGCCCCGTCCCTTAATGAGCATCGTGACATCATGATGCGCTGTAGGGATGGGGCCACACTGGAATGGGAGTGGGAAAGTCCCTGTGGCCCACTGCCTTTCCAATGTAGCTCTCCCCCCAGACGCCACAAATTCTCTCAATTACCAGAGCTGCTCCTAGCCAACCAGAAGAAATAGTGGCTTCCTGTGGCGCTCCGAGACAGAGTCAAAACCTGGAGTCTCCAGGAGAAACTCAGAGAGGTTCAGAGGTGTAGCTATGCAGCTGCAGTGGGGTCCACAAACCTAGCGGTCCCACAAGACATGCAGAATTCATATACCATACCTCTGGTGTGGAGACTGATGAGGGGACCCATTCCATCTTCTTCACTGGGGCCCATTCCAATCTAGCTACGACCCTGGAAAGGTTGCAACCCTATTGCCACATCTGCATTCAAAAGTGCCACAGCAGGAAGAGGAGGAGCCACAGCAGGAGTATAGACCAGGGAGCTATATTTAAGAGTAATTCTAGAAAGAGCTGGAGGTTGGGGAAAACCTGAGCAAGTTCTAAGTAGGGTTGGATCATCCTCTCCCAACATTTAGGATCCAAATGACCTGTCCACTGCTCAGCAGTAGCTCCTGGATAAGCTTTCCTCCTTGCTGCGCATGACAGATTAGATACCTGCCTGCCCGCTGCCCCTCTGGCGCCACATGGCATAATTTGCTAATCGCAATAATTACGGAGATCGCCAACTCAAAGTGCAAGGAAAATAATCAGCCACTTAAACCCTCGCTGGGGAAGAGAAACTCACACAGACCCTTCTTGGTCCCAGCTTGGATTGTTGCATGGGCTGGTTGTGGCATGACATAGGCCTATTGTTGGTATAATTATAGGCTGTAGCCCCACTTACTAGTTAATTTCCCCAAGCCACGTTTTGAATGCCCCCTCTCCATTTAATGTCTTGAGACAGCTTTGAATAGAAACTCGGAAAGGAGCTGCCCTGCCCTTCGTTGTGCATCTCCTGGCTGGCTGTGGTTGGGAATAAGCTAGCGCTTTCTTTCCAAGGCTTTGTTGTCCGTGAGTAAATGTGCTATTGTAGGGTTGGACAGAAATTGGATTACATGCTGGTTTGCCAGTCAGGAGCAACATTCCTTCCTTCCTTCCTTCCTTCCTTTTTTTAATTAATATTTTTTCAGCATGCAGAGCTGTATTGCGTGCACAGAAATCACCCCTATTTGCATAAATTAGCATGGGCCAAATTCATGTAAGTTTTAAATCAGCTCATTGCCTGGTGCTTGAGATTGAGCTGAATTTTGTTTTTTTTTGTTAAGAAGGTGAGATCAATCACACCTGTATAACATCTCAATATCTGTTCTAGAGCTGACCCTAAAGCCAGCTGCCCAAACCTGCAGAGGGTAAGGTTGCTGGCGACCGCCATGGGTTTTGACTCTGGGCTCCAGGGGAAGCCGTGTCATACAGGGAGCGGTCTGTATGGACTTTCCAACCCCCTTTTCAACATCCCACCCCACCCCCAGGGAGCCTCTCATGGTCCTCTTTGGCCCATCCCTTTCCTTTGTGACCCCCTCCCCTACGGAGCATTATGACGTCACAATTCAGGGTTACATCTAGAATGGGTCTGGCAGCCCCTCTGCCCCCCCCCCATAGGTGAAAGCTTGAAGGAAGCAGGTAATTCTAGCACAGAGTGTTGTAACCAGACAGAAGACCAACCTGTGGATTCTGAGGATGCAGGAGGCTTCCTGGGTGCAAGAAGGATTTTTTTGCTGCCCTCATAGCATCAGCGAAGTCTTTTCCAGGTGGTGAAGGGGCTGGTCAGTCCGGCCTCCCTCTGCCTGGAACTGGAATCGTCCAGTGCTCGCTGTGACATGTTTGTTGATTACTTCGCTGATAAAATCGCCCAGATTCACCATGATTTTGACGCTGTGCCTATTACAATGGGAGAACCAGAGGCTGTGGAAACCCCACCTCGTCCGATTTTATGGGATCAATTTCAGTCGATCTTGCCCGCTGATAAGACTGATGTTCTTGGGGCTGTTAGAGCCACCTCTTGTGAACTGGACCCGTGTCCGTCCTGGCTGGTCAAGGCCAGCTGGGAGACGCTGGGGCCGTTGCTGGTGGGGGTGGTCAATGCCTCTCTTTGGGAGGGCAGGGTGCTGAGCTGCCTCGAGGTGGTGGTCCGGCCCCTACTCAAAAAAACATCTTTGGACATTGACTCCCTCGCCAGTTATTGGCCTATCTCTAATCTTCCCTTTTTAGGGAAGGTTATTGAATGGGTAGTGGCTCAGCAGCTACAGGAGCATCTGGACCAACTCAGTTTTCTAGATCTCTCACAGTCCGGCTTTTGTCCGAACTATGGCTTGTTTTTGAGTGTTTTAAGTGTTTTTATTGATGAATTGTGAGCCGCCTAGAGCTGCCTGTGGCAGGATAAGAAATTTTAAAAATAAATAAGTAAAAATAAATGGCACTGAGACTGCGCTTGTGGTCTTGATTGACGACCTCCACTGTGAATTAGACCAGGATCGTTTGACCCTGTTGATTTTGTTAGATCTATCAGCTGCCTTTGATACCATTGACCATGTGTTGCTAGTGACTCGTCTGTGAGTCCAAGCCGGGGTGGGCCGAGCTGTTCTTTAATGGTTCCGCTTGTTCCTGGCTGGAAAAACTCAGCAAGTTGTGCTCGGGGAACATTTTTCATCTTCTCGGGACCTCTCATGTGGAGTCCCGCAGGGTTTCATCTTGTCTCCTCTCTTGTTCAACATGTATATGCAGCCACTGGGTGAGGTCATGCGGCACTCTGGAGTTCGGTGTCATCAATATGCTGATGACACCCAACTCTCTTTCTCCTTTTCATCGGACCCAGGCCCTGCAGTCTTGGTGCTTACAAGATGTCTGGTGGATGTGGGAGACTGGATGAGGGCGAGTAGACTGAAGCTGAATCTCGACAAGATGGAGGTGATGCTAGCGGGGAAGGTGGTGGGTGTGGTGGCCCCCATCATTGACAGGGTTCATCCCCCACTGGTTCCCCAGGTTCAGAACCTGGGAGTGCTCCTTGACTCACAGCTCCGCCTAGATGCCCAGTTGGGGCTGTAGTGAGGAGCGCGTTCCGCCAATTACATCTGGTGCATTGGCTTTGGCCTTATGTCTCAGTCTCCGACCTGGCCACTATTATTTATTTATTTATTTTAAACATTTCTAACCAGCCCATCCTGCCACAGGCAGCTCTGGATGGTGTACAATACTACCAATAATAATAATTAATAATTAATAATTACGTTAAAAACAATTTTAAAATACACACAAAAAGGAGGAATAAAAAATCTCCCCAACCACCCCCCACCCTAACCTATTTCCCCCACCCTCCACATTCTCCCCCTCAAAAGCCAGGCGAAACAGCCACGTCTTACAATGACATCGAAACGAGGGGAGATCTGGAGTCAAATGGGCCTCCACTGGCAGGGAGTTCTACCATCGCGGAGTGGTCATCGTGGCCCCCCAGAAGACTTGGGGGGCCTCAAGGAGAGCACCCCCGATGACCGCAGGGGCCGATCCAGGACCCGGGGGGTGAGGCGGTCCCGCAAATAGGTTGGGCCAAGGCCATTTAGGGCTTTATAGGGAAGCACCAACACCTTGAATCAGACCCAGAAGACTACAGGCAGCCAGTGCAGAGACCGAAGAACTGGTGTAAAATGTTCCCGGTGGCCCAGTCTCACCAGGAGATGGGCTGCTGCGTTCTGCACCAGCTGCAGTCTCCGAACCATCACCAGGGGTAGCCCCACATAGAGCACATTACAGTAGTCGAGCCTAGAGGTGATGAAAGCATGGATGACAGTGGCCAGGTCAGAGTCTGAAACATACGGCTGAAGCCGGTGCACCAGCTGTAGTTGGTGAAAGACACTCCTTGCCACAGACTCCACCTGAGCATCCAAGCGGAGCTGCGAGTCAAGGAGTGTGGCAAAACACCAGCAGGGGGCGCTATACAGCTGAGCAACCCACCTCACTGTGTTTCTCCAAATCTCTGACCAGGGGTCCCCACATCTGGCAAACCCCAGAAAACCCTTGGTATTCCGCTGCCACCACCCAAGTGTATCCCAGAGGGCATTCACACCACTCAGGAAATGTGAACCTCAAAAGGTATAGGCCTCACAGCTTCCCAAAAGCACTCCCCCTTCCTGGCACTCTTTCCCCAGGATTTCCTCCCCTGCGTTGGAGGCCAATCCCCACAGTCACCCACGGGAGGCTTCCCTTGGTTCCAAAGCTGCTGGCTGCTAGCCAAATAGGTAGTTTTCCCTTCTTTAGTAGCTTGGCATGGTTACCTGGCCTAAGGAGACATTTAATCCTCAGCCAATAGCACACACACACACAGAGTAGGGTACAAACAAAGGTTAGAATTTACTGGTACATATAAAAAGGAATAAAAGCAAAGTTTACACCAAAAACCAAGGGGTGATAATCCTTGAGCAATGAGAGCCAGTCCTATTGGGTCTGATAGCCCTTTTAGAACGCGTTTTCCTACAACTGTAGCTGATGTAGCAAGCAAGTACTCACGCTGGTTCTGATCAGGTCTCCATAGGTGATGGTTTTCCTATGGGGTCCAAGTCTTTATCCTGGCAAAGCCAGAGTTACAGCCAAGCCATGCAGTCCATGTGTGCCTCCAGGCAGGGAGGTCACCAGTCTAGCAGCGTCTGCTAGAGATCTCAGCCAGAGAGTGAAGAGAGAGCGACAAAAGCCCCCGGCTCAGTTCTTTTAAAAGTCCCCCTCCCCGTGGTGATTCGTTCGGGCGGGTCACCTGGCCAAAGGTAGATTCCCCCCTGACCAGTCCGAGCCAATCAGCTTAGGAATTCCAGGAATGTGGGGTCCTTCCCATGTGTTTGATTAGAGGCCTAGCGCTTAGATCAGGCCTGACTTAGGTTCGGACAGGGTGTCTTTGTCAGTGTCAGTGGCTCTGTTTGCTAGTGCCAGTCCAGGCAAGTGGCATTTTGCCACAAGGAGCACCCCCAGACTCCGTACCTGGGGAACCAGCGGAGGGCAGACCCCATCAATGATAGGGGCCGTCACCCCCGCTGCCTTACCCACCAGTATCACCTCCATCTTGTCTGGATTCAGTTTTAGTCGATTCACCCTCATCCAATCCCCCACAGCTGCCAGGCACCTGGTAAGCATCAAGACTGCAGGGCCTGGGTGACACCTCACGCCAAACCTCCTGACCACCTCACCGAACAGTTGCATATACATGTTGAACAGGAGAGGGGACAAAGCAGAATCCTGTGGGACTCCACTCGAGAGGTCTTGGTATGATGAAAAATAATCCCTGAGCACCACTCGCTGAGTTCTTCCAGCCAGGAAGGAGCAGAACCAGTCAAGAACCATACTGCCCACCCCTGCACAGTCCCGCAGGCGCATCACCAACATTTCATGATCAACGGTATCAAACGCAGCCAACAGATCTAATAGAATCAGCAGGGCCGAACGGTCCTGATCTAATTCCCGGTGAAGATCGTTAACCAATGCCACAAACGCAGTCTTGGTGCCATAACCCGGGTGAAACCCCGACTGCGAGGGATCAAGAAAACCAACACGATCCAGATCTCCTACAACTGCCAGGCCACCACCTGCTCAATAACCTTCTCTAAAAAAGGGAGGTTAAGAGACTGGCCGATAACTGGCGAGGGAGTCAACGTCAAGTGATGGTTTCTTGAGCAGGGGCCACACCACCGCCTCTTTAAGGCAGCTCGGTACCCTGCCCTCCCTAAGGGAGGCATTGATCTCCCTCGCCAGTAACGGCCCCATCGTCTCCCTGCAGGCCTTAACCAGCCAGGACGGGCAAGGGTCCAGTTCACAACAGGTAGCCCTGACAGCCCCAAGAACATCTTCCGCATCGGCAGGGGTCACCAACTGAAACTGATCCCACAAACAAGGACAAGGTGGGGCTTCCATAACCTCCAACTGCCCCACTGCAGAAAATGTGGCCTCAAAACCATGGTGAATCCGAGCGATTTTATCCGCAAAATAATCCACAAACAAGTCACAGCAGGCACTAGATGGCTCCACTCCAAGGTGGAGAGAGGCCGGACTGACCAGCCCCCGCACCACCCAGAATGGCTCCGCTGGATGGGATTTAGCGGATGTTATGAGGGCAGCAAAAAACTCTTTCTTTGCTGTCCGCGTAGCAATGGCATAGGCTCGTAAACTTGCTCTGTGCTGCAACCTGTCGACTTCAGCACGTGAACGATGCCACTGTTGCTCCAACTGCCTTCCCTCCTGCTTCAGCACCCGCAGCTCCTCCGAAAACCAGGGAGGCCTACGGTGCTGCCACCTGGGAAGCAGATGCCTTGGAGCTATCTGATCAATGGCCTCCGTCAGCAAGATGTTCCACAGCTTGAAGAGGTCATCTATGGGACAGTCACCCAGATCAGAGGGTATATCCCCCAAAGCCTCCCGGAACCACAGGGGTGCACTGTTCAAATTGATTCCACACCCATCCAGGGGAAGACGTGCACCAGGAGAGAGGCCTGCAGGAGATAATGGTCCGTCCATGACAAGGGCACAGTTGATATCTCCCCCACCAATGCCCCCCCCCGCCTCAAGGCCAGTGCAAAACATGAGGTCTAAGGTATGTCCCCCCTGGTGTGTCGGGTCGCTGACCCTCTGGGATAGGCCCATGGTTGCCATGGCAGCCATGAACTTATGCTCCACACCCCAAAGATCGGCGTTGGCGTGGATGTTAAAGTCCCCCAAGACTATTGACTATCATCCATGTTTTCATTACCTCAAGACTGGACTATTGTAATGCGCTCTACATGGGACTGCCCATGGTGACAGTTCAGAGACTGCAGCTGGTGCAGAATGCGGCGACCCACCTCTTTACAGGGACGGGTTGCCGGAAGCACATTACACCGGTGCTCCGTTCTCTGCACTGGCTGCCTACAGTCTTCTGGGCCCGATTCAAGGTGCTGGTTCTTACCTATAAAGCCCTATACGGCTTGGGCTCCATCTATTTGCGGGATCGCCGAGCTCCCCGTGTCCTTGATCGGCCCCTGCGGTCAGCCGGGAGCGCCCTTCTCGAGGTGCCCCAGGTATCTTGGGGGGCTATTATGGAGAGGGCATTCTCGGTGGCTGTGGAACTCCCTCCTGGCAGAAGCCCGGGTGGCCCCAGACCTTCCTTCCTTCAGACGTCAATGCAAGACCTGGCTGTTCTGCCAGACTTTTGGCGAGGGAGATGTGTGTGTGTGTGTGTGTGTGTGTGGTATTATTTTTGGTGTGGGGCTGGGGTGGGGTTTTAAAATGTATTTTACTGGGTTTTTTTTACATCCCTCTCCCCACTGTGAGGAGACTGTGTTTTCCCTCTTTTGTTTTTGCCCTTTTGTGTTGTTCTTTTATTATGTGTTTTTTTATATTTTATGTTTTATATTGTAAGCTGCCCAAGGGCTGCCTTTGGTAGGAGGGACGGGGTAATAAGTTTTATAACTAACTAAATAAATAAATAACACCACCAGGTTAGAATTTGGCAGCCCAGGCGACTCACAGCCAGTGAAGCCTGGTATCAGCATTTTTTACAGGGAGAAAGCACTAGACTAAAGGCAGGGGTGTAGCTAGAATAAGTACACGGTGGTGGAGCTACCTCGAGGCCCATGAACCTGGTGTGTGTGTGTGTGTGTGTGTGCACAGCACATGTGGCATGCAGGCACATACCACATGTGACTGGTGCAACAACACCTTCACCACCACAGCTACCAACTACAGGGAGCTCTGGGGCTGCTGTCCCCTACCTAGGGAAAGCCTAGGGGGTGCTCTGCCCTCCACTGAAGTGCTCAGAGTTTGTGGGGAGCAGGATCTACCGGGACACAAGAGGGAAGCACCTGGCAGCGCTGACTGGGGTGCAACCCTGAGTGGCAACCCTGTGGAGGGTTTGCCTACCTCGCCCCCCCCTCCACAGCACTAGCACAAGCCTGCTGGGCCCCGCCTCCCTGCCCCATTATGTCAGCCTGACTCAGGTAAGGCTTTCCCGTCACTCCTGGTAATCCTGGCAACCTCCACTCCTCCCTGCCCACATCTGGCAGGAGGCCTTTCTATCTTCTGCATTGGGGCCTATTCCAACCTAGCTACACCCCTGACTAAAGCACTCTTTGATCCAACAGAGCAAAGCTAAACAAGAACCAAGCACTGGGGTTAAAGCTGGAGGAATTCAAATAAGAAGGCCCAATGAACAGTGATTATTAACCATTGAGACAGGCTGACCGGGGAGGGGATGGATTCCCCAACCCTTGCAGTCAGCAAATCAAGAGTAACAAATTTAAGAGAGGGATGCAGCTAGTGGGCTTGATCTCTGCTAGGGTGGCCAGATACGCAAAGGACACGTATGAGGAAAGCAGGTTGCAGGACTGCATTGGAGGCAATGCAACCCTGCAACCTGTATTTTTCATGTGTCCTCTAAAATGTGCCTATCTGGCCACCCTAATCTCTGCCTGGGCTAGACCAGGGGTGTATGTGTGCACAGAGTGGATGATCTCAGTGGTTTCCCCCTCCACCAAGCCGCGCTGCCCCACTGCAGCCTGGCTTCATCTGCCAAGCTGTCACAGACAAGGCCTGCTGCCACAGCCAGCCTTGCCTTCCCTTTCCAGCAAGCATGCTCCCCTGCATCAGCAATGAGCCTCCCCCAGCTCTGACCCGCTTCTGTCTCATTCATTCTTCTCTTCTAAAGGAAAATGAAAGCGCTACTCGCAGCAGTGCTGGGCGAGTGCATGGCTGCTTCGTGTGGGGAACGCAATGAATATGAATTAAAAATCAGCCCCTTGTGGGGTGGGAAGAGGCACTGCAGGACCTGCTACACAGGGAAACTGAGGCACAACAAAGCAGTGGCAGAGCTTGGATTAGAACTCAGACCTACCCAATAGTGACAGAGCAGGCTGGAATGCAGTGGCTGCCTGCCTTCTAACCCCAGTTCTGACAGCAACTCCCTAGGCAGCTACGAGCAGGTCATTCCCTGGTCTCTACCTTGTTTTCCTCATATGTAGAGCGAAGAGGATGCCACCCCAGCTCTGCAATAGCATCACAAGGGTTAAAGCCTAAGCCAGGGGCGGGCAAGGCTCCCAGCACCAAAATCTTCGTATGGCCAAGATTCTCATACATGCATGCTCTCACGCAGAATCACTCTGCCTTTCTCTCTCACAGAGACACACAGACTGTGTCTCTGGACAGCTCTGTTCCAGCCATTTTAACTGCAGAGTCAGAGCTTGGGGTCATGGAAGCTTAGTCTTGTCCTGTTCAATTGGTATCATCCACCGATGCGGGGGAGATGCTTAGGGTGATGAGGGCAACCAGTTGTGAATTAGATCCTTGCCTGTCCTGGCTGGTGAAAGCCAGCTGGGAGATGTTGGGGCCGTTGTTGACTTGGCTGGGGTTGTCAATGCCTCCCTTTGGGAGAGGAGGTTCTCAGACACCCTTAAAATTGTGGTGGCCCAGCCCTTTCTTAAGAAACCATATTTGGACACAGACTCCCTGGCCAGCTATCGGCCTGTCTCTATTGAACGGGAGGTTGCCTGACAGCTCCAGGCTCATCTTTATTTATTTATCTATTTTATTTATTTATATGCCGCCCCCTCCTGTCTCAGGCATCTCGGGGCGGCTCACAATATTTTAAAAACATTTTAAAACATTAAAATAAACAATAATAATTACAATTAGAATTTTTTTTATAAAACCCCATCCCCCCCCCAACCCAACCCACCCAACCCATCTCCCTCGGGAAAGGCCTAGCGGAACAGCCAGGTCTACATTGTCTTCAGAAAGAGGGGAGGCTGGCAGCCAAGCGGATCTCCGATGGGAGGGAGTTCCACAGCTGTGGCGCAACCATGGGAAACGCCCTCCTCTTAGTGGACACCCAGGAAACCCGGGGGACCTTGAGGAGGGCGCCCCCAGCTGACCGCAGGGGTCGTTCCAGGACTCGGAGGGTGAGGCAGTCCTGCAGATAGGCAGGGCCCAAGCCATTTAGGACTTTAAAGATCAACACCAACACCTTGAATTGGGCCCGGAAACCTACCGGCAGACAGTGCAGAGAATGAAGCACCGGTGTTATATGCTCGCATCGGCCCATCCCCGTTAAGAGACGGGCCACTGCATTCTGCACCAGCGGCAGCTTCCGAACCAGCACCACGGGTAGCCCCACGTACAGCGCGTTGCAGTAGTCCTGTCTTGAGGTAATAAAAGCATGGATGACCGTGGCCAGATCCGAGTCTGAGACATACGGCCTAAGCCTACGCACCAGATGTAACTGGTGAAATGCTCCCAATGCTCCCTTCGCCACAGTCGCCACCTGGGCATCCAGGCGGAGCTGTGGGTCCAGGAGCACCCCCAGACTCTGGACCTGAGAAACCAGGGGAGGGCAGACCCCATCAGTGATGGGGGTCACTACTCCCTCGGCCCTCCCCACAACCATCACCTCCGTCTTGTCAGAATTTAGTCTCAGGCAGCTCACCCTCATCCAATCCCCCACAGCGGACAAACACCAGGTAAGCACCAAGATTCCCGGGCCTGAGTCGGAGGAAAATGAGAGATATAACTGGGTGTCATCAGCATATTGATGACATCTCACTCCATACTCCCTAAGCACCTCTCCCAGAGGCTGCATGTACACATTGAGAAAAAGAGGGGAACCCTGTGGTACTCCACACATGAGGCCCCGGGGGAAGATGAAAATGCCCCCAGCACCACACGCTGGGTTCTCCCGGCCAGGAAAGAGTAGAACCATTCAAGAACAGTCCTGCCAATCCCTGCCCGGTCCCGCAGCCGAGTCACCAATAACTCATGATCAACGGTATCAAATGCAGCCGAGAGATCTAACAGGATCAGCAGGGTCGAACGACCCCAGTCTGACTGCGAGGGATCAAGAAAATTAACCCAGTCCAAATGCCCCTGAAGCTGCTGAGCCACCACCTGTTCAATAACCTTCCCTAAAAAGGGAAGGTTAGAGACTAGCCGGTAACTGGCAGGGGTGTCAACATCCAAAGATGGTTTCTTGAGCAGGGGCCGCACCACCGCCTCCTTGAGACAGCCTGGCACCCCGCCCTCCCCAAGGGAGGCGTTGACTATCCCCACCAGCAGCGGCCCCAATGTCTCCCGGCTAGCCTTAACCAGCCAGGACGGGCATGGATCTAGTTCACAATAGGTGGCTCGAACGGTCCCAAGAGCATCCCCCGCATCTGAGGGTGACACCATCCGAAACTCATCCCATAAAACAGGACAAGAATTCTACTGCCTCTGACCCGTTCCCTGCTAAAAAATGTGCATCAAAACTGTGGTGAATTTAAGCGATTTTATCTGCAAAAAAGTCTGCAAACAAATCACAGCGAGCATTTGATGGTTCTGCATCCAGGCGGAGGGAGGACGGACTGATCAGCCCCCTCACCACCCGGAGCAGCTCAGCTGGGCGGGACTTAGCGGACACAATGAGGGCAACAGCCAGACTCTATGCTACAATCGGTCAACTTTTCTCTCTGTCTCATTACTGTAACCTCCTTCTCACTGGCCTTCCCCGGTCTCACCTTTCTCCCCTCATCTCTGTCCAAAACTCTGCTGTCAGGGTCATCTACCTCGCCAGTCGCTTCGACCATGTGCAGCCCCTCCTCTCTTCGCTTCACTGGCTTCCCCTTCCTGAA
>QEPC01003729.1:1773066-1791796 GCA_003113815.1 Sphenodon punctatus
TAAAAATGAAGTATGTATGGTAAGGAATTTAGTACATATATTACATGTATGTTGATGATAAAATATTAAATATTGCTCTAATTGTGAATTAATTTCTATGTTTTTTGGCATTTATGTTTTGTTGCAATGTATGGAGTGGAAGGTGTTTTGAATTGTAATTGTACTGAATTGTTTTTTTGTTTGTATTTTAAGAAAACTCTTGTGCATTTAAGTTTATTTTTAAACTGTTAAGTTTTTTGCTTTGGTTAATCTTCCTTTAGAGCAGGGGTGGGGAAAACATTTCCCTCCCGGGGGCCACTCTGAAAGCTTGCACAAACTCCGAGGGCTGCACAAAAGTTGGAGTGGGGCTGCTTAAGGGATGCACTCAAGGAAAGGAGGGCCCAAATCATGGATCTGTGCCATGGAACTGTCCCCTATCCTTGTTTGCATGCCCTCATCTCTGCTCCCTTCCCCTGAACTCAGTTTTTCAGTGATTTGAGGTAAGAACTGGATCCAAGGGCCAGATCCAGAAAGTAAAAAGGGGCCACATAAAAACCTACTGTGGGCCACATTTGGCCCTCAGGCCTGAGGTTCCCCACCCCTGTTTAGAGAGAGCCTTCCCCATTACACTGGAGAAGCTCTTCTAGACCGTCTTCTCCCCAGAGACACTCCCTGGGTGCTGGTCCCACTCTCCTCCTGAAAGGTGAACTCTGAGGGACTGTGATCTACCAGAGTCTAACTTGTGATCTACCAGTAGCCTGCGATCTATCTCTTGGTTGCCCCTGCTCTAGCAAAAAGAGCCCAGGACAGACCTAAAACCCAGGAAGGAAAAGAAATATAGGTGACTTGGCCAAGGTCACAAATGGAGTCTGTGACAGAGAAGGGAATCAAACCCAGGCCTCCTGAGCAAGTACCTGGACCACAAGCCCACAAGTTCTCGCACAGGCAAGAGGATCCAGAGAAGCACCCACAAAATCATTCCCTCTGCTAGTTCTGCAGGTTAGGTCTGCTGCACGGGACACAGCTGGTCAATGGAGCATTTGGCTTGGGAGACACGGGGCTTGGTCAGCAAGGGGATGCTGGTCTCCACCTGGGTGTGGGGTCAAAATACAAAGGGAAATTCAATTTAAATACAGGTAGCATTAGAGAGATGAAAGTCAGGAAAGTTATCACTGTTCTGCCCCTTGGAAGAAAAGAGGGAAGCCCACCCATTTATGTGTTCGGTGTCCAAGGTGTTAAGGCACCAGAATCAAGAGGGTATGAAAGTGACTGAAAGCAGCAGAAGTCTGGGATCTAGGGATCTGTTTCCAGCTCCAGGAACTAGTGTTGTCTAAATGAGTTGGGGGTGGGGGTGGTAAGGAGTTGAAAGGTGAAGGAGGGTTCTCTACCCACATCTGAGAAGAGAGTTAGATGCAGAAGGGGGCATGGGGGGAAGCAAGGGTTCCCAGGCTTTATCCCTGCACCTGGAACAGGTGTGTAGAAACTTTTCCCTCCCACGGGCCACTCTGAAAATTAGTACAAATTCCAAGGTTTGCATAGAAGTTGGGAGCGGGGGTGTGCTCAGGAAGCGGAGGGTCCACATCATGGATCTGTCCACTATCCTTGTGTGCATGTCCGCATCTGTGCTCCTTTACCTGCAGCTCAGTTTTTCAGTGCTTGGGGGTAGGAAATGGATCTAGGGGTTATTCAGGAACTGGAAAGGAGACACATAAAAACTTGTCATGGGCCGCATTTGGCCCTGGGCCCTGAGATCCCCCACCTGATCTAGAGGGTGCTGCCAAGACACACAGGAAGTTCTTGGTGGCAGGGGCTATTTGGATGAAGAAAGAGCTATTCGTCCCATTTCACAGCTGGGAAAACTGAGGCCTAGAGAGACTACATGACTTGCCCTAGGCCACCCAGGGGACGGACTCTAGGTCTCTCGAGTCAATGGGTGGGCCACAAACCCCTCTCTGCTCACTCACACCCAGTCTAGACGGCTCAGAGGAGCTCCCAAACATCTTTGGTACTTTGTTGAACTATCTTAGCATAATCTATTGCTGGCATGACTCAGCCATTTCATCATACCAGCATGGAACCAACGGGGGGAAGGAGAGTGCATGATGAAGTAATCTGGCCCCATACGCTATGCACTCTAGCTTGGCCAACCAGAGCTTCCCTGCCTTGCTTCTGGCTGTTCACCCTCTTTGTTGATGCTGTATGGGCACTCCAGATCCTGACTTTTTAAAAAATTTGTATTTTGGTTGGTATGGTCCCACCCACAAAATGGTAGAGAACTGCTAAATTACTAGTGTTGTGAGGCCATGGGATCAACTGTTTTAGTTCAGGAGGCAGCCAAAGTTCCCAGGTTCCATTCACCTAGGGTGAGGAGGGTGTACAGCTAATTTTGATGGACATCCTCTCCCTGGTGTGGAAGATTTCAGGTTCACACACACGCTGTGGCATCCCCCTTCCCCAAACCAACCGAAATCATTATAGGAGTGAAGCCTGCTCTGTACCAGGCAATAGAGGACTCTCTCTACGAGCCTATTAGTTATTACCCTGGCATTGTACACATCCTGGCAGAGGGGGAATTAGCAGTGATGGAGGAATCCTGAGTGGTTTAGAGGTGGGGGTGGAGAGGAACGTGCCCTGGACAAGCTTCAGACACGCTTCCCGGTGCTTGTTTTTTTTAAGCAAACATATCCCTTCGTTTTCATGCATTATTGAACACAGAACAGCGAACATAATTTACAGCTGGAGAGAGAGAGGCAGCGTGGGAGATGTACGCTCCGCTTGACCCTCCCAGCACGTAGGGCTCAGCACCACAGCAGATTTCTTACCGGCTTGGGGTTATAACTTCCCTATAAAGCTACTGGCCCCGATTTCTTATAGGGAGGCAGCACATCAACTGGCACTTTTGGGGTGTAACCCAACACCCCAGGCAGAATCGTCAGCAGCAAAGACTGAACTGAAGACCTCATGATCCATCTGCCAGAGCCTCGGCCCCTCAAGCGAAAAGATGTGTCTCTTGTAGCTCTGAAGAGTAGCAGGCTCGTGAACCTGCGGGTGGTTTGCTGCTACCGCCACCACACCGCTAGGGGCCCACTGTGTCAACCCCCTGGGGCTGCAGGGGGAAGGGTCCTCATTCAACCAGAAGTCCCCAGTTGCTCACTGGCAGAACCATGTTCAAATCATTCCTAACAGAAAGTAGGGTCCTGCGTGAAATGATGGTGGTGTGCCGCCCCCCCATGTAGGAATACTTGACACATACTGACTTTACCCATTAGAAAAAGGAGAATGTTTCCTTAAATAGTTTTGGATGTTCATTTAACCACAATGTTCCCTTTAGGTGCTGGAGGCAGAGCTCCTGAATTGCCATGGGCCCTCCATGGCCACAACTTTCAAGGCTCTGTAGGCCTGTATTTTATGCCACTGATCATGTCATTTCAAGTTTATTCATGGGCCCCCTCCCCATCACATGGGGCCATGTGTGATCACACAACCGGCACATCCCTGGAATCAGTCCTGCTTCCCAATACAGCAGACACCTGAAATTGCACCTGAGGCTGTTCCGCCACTTGGCAGTTTTGCTTTGTTTTTGAAATAAAGGAGGGATTTTTTTTGCAGAGATTCGCCTCACAACAATCCCTCCCACTTCCCCTCCTGCTTCATTGGCAGCCATCATACAAATTTGCCATTGAGCCAGTCACCTTAGCTTTGTGCTTGCCTCCCTTCCTACTTGCATCCCAGTCCACCCCCTGCCCACCATGCTAGCTTTTTGCCCTTCTTTTACTGTCTCCTGTAGCAACCACTTAGATTGCTACAGATTTCACAGTAGTAGATATACATTGGGTATTTTCAGACATTACGAGATCACAGTGAACCACGGTGAATACCCACCTGTGGTTAATGTGTCTCGAACGTCTGTTTGGCGGCTGCCAGATGTTCGCCACGGTCAATACTTTCATTGGGTCAATTTGAACCATGCTTCCCGGGCTAGCGGGGGGAATGTCCCGGGAAGCGTGGTCAAAGAGATCCCCAGCGGGGACCAACAAAAAGTAACATCTGGCCGGGCGCCACAGCACGGGATCACCGGTGGGATCCCAGGCCGTGGCAAATTCGGCCGGATGCTGCGGCTGCATTGGCCCCGCCACCCGCCCGTCTCCCCAGAGGGCGGGCAGCGGGGAGCGTGGAGGGGGCGGGGCCGTGCGGCTGCACGTTGCACCACGCGGCCCCGCCCCCTCCCAGATTTCCCGCCGGGATCCCCCGGCACGTCTGATATGGCGTGACGGGGTGACCCCGGCGGGGAATGAATTGGGTGATTTCGGTACGGGGCCAATGGGCCCCGAAACATCTGAAATCACCCGTTGTTGCAGCAAAATGTGCAGAACTAAAGCAGGCTCTCACCAAAAACAGAGGTCAAGTTGGAAGACACAAAGCACATTCTATGGCCAAAGAGGAATGATCATGCAGCCTTTTTGGCAGAAGGGGGATTAAGACAGATGCACCATTTAATCCTGTGTCTTAAATACACAAAGGTGTACAAAATAGGCTCTGAAATGTTATTTATTTGGATTTCTAACCTGCCTTTCCCCAAAAGCTCAGGGTGGACAACATATAAAACAAAATGCACACAAAAAGAATCCCTTAAAATATATACTGTATGAAAATTCCCTAAAAGGAATCCCTGGAACCTATCCTTGCTTGCTTAATCCCTGGACAAATAAATAGGTCTTACATTGCCTCTGAAAAATACTCAGGATCGGGCTTTGGCAAACCACCAGGGAAAGGGAGTTCCAGATCTGTGGAGCAGCCACTGAGAATACCTCTCTGCATGCAGAGTCCTGTATGGACTTGGTACTCCAATGGCACATTTGCAAGAGGGCACCCCTGGGTTATCTTCAGGATCATGATGGAACGTAGGTGAAGAGACAGCTGCATCAAGATGGCACATGCCCTAGAAGAATTTGTTATTGAATTGGGAACAGATAGCAATGCACAGTTGGACTGTTTGGGGTTAACCCCCCCCCCCCAACACAAGGGGTGACATCATCTTGCATGGCCTTGATGGAAAACCCAAAGGGTCCATTCCTCTGCTTTATGATTTTAAAGGCACAGTGCCCCTGGTGTCCATATCACCAACAGCCCCTGCAACTCCCAGATAAAGTGCCTTCCTCTTTTCCTGTTTATTTGCTGCTAAATATTTAAACCTGTTAAATAAATCTTTACACAGGAACTGTCTGCCAGAGCTGGGTCCCGGTGGAGGCCTGGGGCTGCCTCAAAGTGGCGTGGGTGGCAGGGAAGCAGCAGACAGTGACGAACCTTCGCCTCTTTCCCCAGCCCTGTCTGCCAGTTGCCTCCATGCCCTACCAGGTCACTTGGCCCCACTGCTGTCTCCCCCACCACCCCAAGCACATCTGTACAGCATCATGGAGCAGGACTACTGCCAGCCTCCTGAACTAAGAGCCCTGCAATTCACAGTCCTCACCCTCGCACCCCCTTGGGAGGTTTGCAAACATCTGGTGAAACTTTACATAGCTGGCAGTGTTTTGCTCCTGCCTTGCACTGGTGCAAGCAACAGTACATAGCGCAGGATGTGGTTTCTGCCCCCCAATCCCGACTAGGGTCGCCACCTTTTGCAGTTTGACCCCGAGTCTCCCATTTTGGCCTATGGGAGCCTCAGGGTCAAACTGCAAAAGGTAGCAACCCTAGTCCTGACCCACAGCCCCCTGCTACTGATCTGCTCCTGCTCCCGCAGGATGTGGTATGTGAGGGTGGGGAGGTGAACATAGACCGAGAGAGCTCCACAGAATCACCATGACTACTACAGCCAGATGGGCTACAGTCGCCCAGGCCTTGTGATAATTTCCAGACAGAGGGAGAGAGCAAGGGGACATTCTGGGTTGTATAATTCATTGTATGTATACTGGGTGGGAACTGATGACAGAGAGATGGCACCATAAATGTTGGGAACAATCCCTGTGTTTCAACCTGATAACCAGCCCCCAAGGGGTCAGACACGGAAAGCCAGACACAAGGTTGAATGCCCAAGTAAAGTAAGTTTGTTTACCAGAGACAGATCAGGTCGCGATCAAGCTCCAATGCTGGGAGACTTGACAGCTCAGAGGAAAGGAGTCTGGGGTGCAGGTGACACCCCAGCTACATTCATAGAATTTAGACAAAGACCCTAAAACTGGCCAACGAGGAAAGAACTCATTGGGTGATTTACACACACATTTCTCCTGCATGTTTGCTGTTACATCCTGAACTTTCTGTGTGTCTATATCACTCACCCAGATCTTAAACATCTGGCTCTTTGAACTTCTGCATCGAACTTCTCCCAGAACTTTTGTGTGTAAAACGTTCTCCTGGTAAACTGCTTTGCTCCAGGCAGTTGTGATCACTTGGTTTCCATGGCAGCCCCTCACGTCTATAGCTGCGGCTACTTTAGGCTGCCTCAGGGCAGTGAGTGAGTGAAGAATGTATCCAGAACTTATTTGTGGACTTGTAAACCCAGAAGATTGAAAGACCAGCACTTTGAGGTGTGTGTAAAAATGCCCATTGGCATATTTTAAGATACGCATGTGAGTTTTCACAACTTTACAGAGTGTCATATTTTGAAGTACAGTGGGTTTTCAGATCTTCAAACAAACCATGATAGAATTAGTCATGGGTACCATATCCATAGCAACAAAGTATCAATATGGCTCTTCCTGTCTTCAGCATGGCTGGGGAAGAGCAACTACAAGGATGTGAAAAGGGACTTTATTGCCCTTGTGGCTAGTCATCTTGGAATAGGGTTCTTCACTCTAGTTGCCCAAACATGAGAGCCACAACTTATAAGAAAATTGAGGGTTGGGAGTTTTCTGTTGACCAGGAAGGCTTTGGAACCATCTTTCTCTGTCTACTACTATCTTGGGTCTCTGTCATCCTGCGTTCCCTTTACGCACCACACAGGAGATTTTAGTACTGGCTGGGGCAGCCATATGCTCCAGCAAGTCTAGATCTCACAAAGCCTCTTGCAGTCCCCACTCCCAAATGTAATAGGTAGAGATGAAAGTAGTTCAGATGATGATTATGCATTTTGCATAAGTTACATCCTTATTTATCCCAGGCTGACCTTGCCACAGTGACCCATGTCCTTGATTTTTGTTATTTTCTTCTATGGGCTTCCAGCAGTGCATCTCCATTGCTTGCAGTTTTCTCAGAATGCAGCAGGTTTGGTCAGCTCTGATCCTATCATGCCCACCCTGCGTCCTCTGCATGGGTTGCCTGTACAGTGGCAGACTGAGTTTAAGATTACACTGCCAGTGTTCAGGGCACCAAACAGCAGTCTTGGCTCCTGGAACCCCACCTTGATGATTGTCTGTGCTCAGAAACCACCCACTGTTTGGGGATCATTCATGCCTCAAATCAGCAGGCAATTGGGCCTTTGCTGTGGTGGGCTCCTCAGTGTTTAACTTGCTCCTTCCAGATGTTCATCTTAGTTCTTCCCTCCTCACCTTTAAAGGCACCTGAAGACTTATTCTCCAGGTGTGCTGGTACCCCTCAATGTATTCTGTTCTCCCTCTTTAACTTCCATTTAAAATAGATTTTATATTGTTTTATATTACTGTACTTGATGCTTGTGAAGTGCTCTGAGCACCATTTGGTATTGGGGGTGGGGTGGGCAATATATTTTACTGGACCAATTTCTGTTTGGGAGAACGCAAGTTTTTGGGTCAACACAGGGCCCTTCCTCTGACTTTTTACATGCCCGAGGAAGGGCCCCATGCTGGTCCAAAAGTTTGTATATTCTCCTCAGCAGAAATTGGTCCAAATATCAACTGAACTACTTTGTCCTCATGTCCCAAGAAAGTCACAGAAGAAGCAGCTTGATTTATGGCTGTAGCTATTTTCAGAGTGTGGTCTAGCTCAGGGGGGCTCAACCAGTGTGTCAGGATCTACCTGTGGGTCCCAGGGCAGCCTGGGGAGGCCGGTGTCCTGGTGCAGCTGCTGCATCTCATCTTGCCACTTGTTCTGGACACTTGTGCCACTGAGAGCCCAGGTAGGAATAGGAGGAATGCGGCTTCCTGCAGAGTCCCCTGCCTCTCACCTGCGTCTGCTTCTAGCTGCCTTCTGTCAGCTCCCAGCTGCTTCTAGGATTGGATATCCTACTTGCTGCTGCTTCCTGGCCACTCCCATCCTACCAGTGGGTCCAAGGTGAGTCTTGGATTTTTGAAAAATGTTTTGATGGGTTTCGTCCCCAAAGAAGCAGAGAACCACTGGTCTAGCCTTTATACCGTGGCTTGGGGAGCAGAGTTGCCAGATCTAAGGGCGCTTTTAAACGAGACAAGAAACGCGGCTGATCCTTTGATCAGCTGCGTTTCTTTGCGCTCGTTTAAATTACAAACTTACATTTAAGCCGGCGCTCTTCTGAGCATCAGACCCGGCGTAGAGAGAAAGGCGGGGGGGATATGCCGGCACTTAACGATCCCGCTTGTCAGCGGGATTGTCTAAAAGCGCCCTAAGTTTCAGAACTCCAAGTGGAGCTGCCAGATATATTTCATAAATAAGGATGCCCCTTATTTATCTGATGATGCCACTTGGGAGCTGAGGCTGCTGGGCTCTTTTCCCCTGACTTGATGTCATTAGCTTTTTAATCAAGATGGACAGAGGATAAAACCTCTGTCACGAGTTGGAAGTGAAGGCGGTGGAAGGATCACACCAGATATGCCATGATATTCCACCTGTCCCCTGCATCTGGTGTTGGCTACTGCCAGGGGCAGGATGCTGGACTAAATGGACCCTTGGTCTGACCCAATATGACCATTTTATGTTCCTAATGAAAGGTATGTGCCTAATGAAAGACAGGCTCTCCCTGATAAATTTACAGTCTGGCAGGAGTGCGAAAACTTTTTCACTCCCACAGGCCACTTTGAAAATTAATACAAATACCATGGGGCAAATAGGAAATGGGGACAGGACAGGGGTGCTCAAGGGAAGTGCTCAGGATGGGGGACGAAAGGGAGGGTCCAATTAATGGATCCATCCTCTATCCTTGTGTGCATGCCCTCATTTCCACGCCCTTCCCCTGAGCTCACTCTTACTGCCCCTTTTTAATGCGTGGGAGGTGGGGCAGATGGAGCAGTGCATGGATGCCGGCATACACAGACACACATCCATCCCCATGGCTACACATCCCCATGCATGGAGCAACTGGCGTTTTTGCCAATTTCTCCATGCATGGTGGGGTGGGAGGGATGCATGGGAATGTGTGGGTCATGGGTGCATGCACCCTCACCTTCAAACGAGATGGTCCCCCATATGTTGTGGGTGGACTTGCATGGGAAAGTCTTGTGTAAAAAAGGCCTCATGGTTTGAAGGTAGGGTCTGGGTCCACAGATCAGATCCAGGAACTGGAAAGGGGCCAAATACATTAAATTAAAAAATAAAAGAAGACTTAGACCAACCACTGGAGTGACTGGAAGTTCCTCACCCTGGTCTAAATAGACAAGAGAGGCAAAAGGTGAGGGGAAAGTGGAACACACAGGCTATGTTCAGATGAAATGTAGCTTATGTGGGGAGAAACAGTCTCCAGGTGATACACCCAGGGTAAAACTGTTTTGTGAGGGCCCTTCTATCCCAGGGAACGAACAGTCAGACAAAACGTTAGAAAGGTCATCTATTCCAGCCCCCTGCACCAAGGCAGGATTCACTGCATCCAATCTACCCACACAGAAAATCCACCAAACAAGTAACCAAGCCTACAGCAAAAATCTGCCACAAGCAGAGATCAGGATTGATCAGAGCACACCAATGTGTCTAGGTGTCTCAAACAAGTGAGCCACACTGAAGAGGAAGGCAACCACCCCCCCACAAAAAACCTCCAAGTCAACTGCCAATCTGACCCGANAGCGCCCTAAGTTTCAGAACTCCAAGTGGAGCTGCCAGATATATTTCATAAATAAGGATGCCCCTTATTTATCTGATGATGCCACTTGGGAGCTGAGGCTGCTGGGCTCTTTTCCCCTGACTTGATGTCATTAGCTTTTTAATCAAGATGGACAGAGGATAAAACCTCTGTCACGAGTTGGAAGTGAAGGCGGTGGAAGGATCACACCAGATATGCCATGATATTCCACCTGTCCCCTGCATCTGGTGTTGGCTACTGCCAGGGGCAGGATGCTGGACTAAATGGACCCTTGGTCTGACCCAATATGACCATTTTATGTTCCTAATGAAAGGTATGTGCCTAATGAAAGACAGGCTCTCCCTGATAAATTTACAGTCTGGCAGGAGTGCGAAAACTTTTTCACTCCCACAGGCCACTTTGAAAATTAATACAAATACCATGGGGCAAATAGGAAATGGGGACAGGACAGGGGTGCTCAAGGGAAGTGCTCAGGATGGGGGACGAAAGGGAGGGTCCAATTAATGGATCCATCCTCTATCCTTGTGTGCATGCCCTCATTTCCACGCCCTTCCCCTGAGCTCACTCTTACTGCCCCTTTTTAATGCGTGGGAGGTGGGGCAGATGGAGCAGTGCATGGATGCCGGCATACACAGACACACATCCATCCCCATGGCTACACATCCCCATGCATGGAGCAACTGGCGTTTTTGCCAATTTCTCCATGCATGGTGGGGTGGGAGGGATGCATGGGAATGTGTGGGTCATGGGTGCATGCACCCTCACCTTCAAACGAGATGGTCCCCCATATGTTGTGGGTGGACTTGCATGGGAAAGTCTTGTGTAAAAAAGGCCTCATGGTTTGAAGGTAGGGTCTGGGTCCACAGATCAGATCCAGGAACTGGAAAGGGGCCAAATACATTAAATTAAAAAATAAAAGAAGACTTAGACCAACCACTGGAGTGACTGGAAGTTCCTCACCCTGGTCTAAATAGACAAGAGAGGCAAAAGGTGAGGGGAAAGTGGAACACACAGGCTATGTTCAGATGAAATGTAGCTTATGTGGGGAGAAACAGTCTCCAGGTGATACACCCAGGGTAAAACTGTTTTGTGAGGGCCCTTCTATCCCAGGGAACGAACAGTCAGACAAAACGTTAGAAAGGTCATCTATTCCAGCCCCCTGCACCAAGGCAGGATTCACTGCATCCAATCTACCCACACAGAAAATCCACCAAACAAGTAACCAAGCCTACAGCAAAAATCTGCCACAAGCAGAGATCAGGATTGATCAGAGCACACCAATGTGTCTAGGTGTCTCGGTGTCTCAAACAAGTGAGCCACACTGAAGAGGAAGGCAACCACCCCCCCACAAAAAACCTCCAAGTCAACTGCCAATCTGACCCGAAGGAAAATTCCTTCCTACCCCCGAAGACAGTGATCAGATAGACCCCAAGCATATTTGCAGAACTCGCCAATCAGGTGCTTGACATGGAATTATAGCACCCAGGCATCAGAACACCCCATCAACCCAACTTCCAGTTGTGGGCAACTTTGATTCTTTAGGAAGAAGGGGGAAAAAAGAAAAGAAAGAAACCTCTAAAATATTCTGGGGTTAAAGAAAAAAGAAGAAATTTCTTCCTGTAGCATAAATCAGAAAACTCACAAACTGTGTTTGCCATAAATGTATCTAACTCTATTTTAAGACTATTCAGGTTCCTATTCAGGTTCTTTACTTAGGGCATGAGCTCTTTTACCAGAGACAAGGCTCTGGCAAACAGTGTTTGGGAGGGGGGGGGGGGCTCTTTTCCCAACCCCTTTTTGAAGTGAAGCACCATGATATCACAATGCTCAGAAGGGGCAGGGCCAAAGGAGAGCCCTTGCTCTCCCTCTCCCGGCAGCACCGATGCCTAGAAGATAAATTACAACACACTACCCCAGGATGGAGTCTAAATTTTGAACTCTGAGTAAGGCCACTTTCACACATTACCGGAGAGGCAGGGAAACGTCTATGAATGCAATCACAGCTCTAGTCCCATGGGAATTAGCATATGTGGGAATGCGCTATTCCACTTTTATCCCACGCGAATACTCATGCATGACCAGGTCTCCCAATGTGGTTTTTACAACGATGGGAGTTCTCGCAGGATAAAAGCATTTCCATGTGCACTAACTCCTGAGAGAATAGAGCTGCGATTGCATTAACAGAAGTATTCTTGCCTCCTCTGTAACTTGTGAAAGTGGCCGGCCATAGCCGTTTGTCCATTGTCATGCAGAAGGTCAGTGGCAGAGTCACACCTGCAAGCCGAGCGTTGCTATTCCGTAGTGTCATGGGAAGAACTGTCATGGAACCCCAACAGGGTTAGAGCTTGACATTCCAGGGTCTGGATTGAGGGGAACAGGGTGGTTCACACCTCTCAGAGCTAATGTCTCAGCTGAGTGCCTGTCAATTCCAGAGAGCTGGCTGCTTTACATTCAGTTCACACATTTAGGGCTTTCTCTGCTATCTTAAAAGATAGAAACATGGGGATTTTAAATGAAAGGACTAGAAACGGAGAGAAAGGGAGATTGTGTGCTGGGCCCCTGCAGCCTGCTCACCATCCTCTGATGTGACACGTTTTGGCTTTTCCTCTCATCCAAAAATGAGCCCCCAGCTACTCACTCCCTCCCTGGCCTCTATGCTGCTTCCTGATGTAGCGAATGCTGATGGAGGAGTCATGGTAACCAAGGAGGAGTTGTGGTTACTAAGAGGGGGACCAGAGAGACACAGAGAGCTAAGGAGATGGCCCCTCGCTTCCAACCCCTCTCTCCCCACCCCATTCCCTGCTCAGGAGTTACATAATTAGGATGAAAATTTAATACTGGCTCTGAAAAATTCATACCGTATCAAGGCGGCTATGTGAGTAGCTCCAGGGCGACTCGGTCCGGATGGCGTAGCAAAGGGAGCATTACCTAGACCAGCCCATCAGTACGGCAAGCAGCCAAGATGCAAGTCACCCCCATGCCAGCCAATAGAATCAGGCATGGGGTTATCACTGAAGGTAACCCAACATCTGAGGGTGAAGGGTCAGCACTAGATTCAAGACTGTTGTAAACTTAAGAAGAGTTTTTGCACATTTCTGTTAGTGTAAAGGAAGGCAGAGTCAGGGCTGGCCCTGGCTAATCAGCCCCCAACCTTCACCTCAGTCCCAGGATTGCACTGTATTCCTACTCCCCAAACAGCCAATCAGTAGAGAGCAGGAGAGTCCTTGCCTAGAGCAGGCCGTAGTTGTTTAGCAAGGTATTCTGGGTAAATCCCTCACCCTGGCCTCAGGTGGGGGAAACTAGAGGCTCTGGGGGAAGCCCCAATTTCTCTAGGTCAGTCAGGGGTACCCCCTAGTAGCCTAGAGAAATCAGGCTTCAGGCGGCAGCCACAGACTTGGGGAAGCTCCCCTCACTCACTTTCTGACACAGCCCCACTCCTATGGAGCATCATGATGCTCCGCCAGGGGTGAAGTTACATCAGTAAGGGCTGTGTCAGCCCCCTAGTCCTGCCCTCTTTCTGACATGGCTGATGGCTCCGCCCTAAAGGAGCACCCTGACCCACTGATGCTCTGTAAGGTGTGGTATAATGCGACAAAGGGGCAGTACATTTGCTCCACTGCTGTTGATATGGCCTTGCCCCCTAAAAGCCTGGATGGATGTGGTAACCTTACCTGGCCTTCTGGACACGAAACCAAAGGGTCCAAGTGATTCTGGAAGCATCCCAGAATGCTGGGACGCCTCTCCAGGGACAAGAGATTTCTGGCACATTTTCAAACTGACACCCCAGGCAGGCAGGCAGGCTCCAGAAGCCTTCTCCCAGCTCCCACACATCAAGGCGGCCATGTAGATGCCCAAAATGACTCCTCACTCAAAATGCTAAACACTGCCAAGAATCCACCCCTGTGTGCTCCAATCCCTTCATGTTCTATGTATCAGGCAGCTACTGCACCATTGTGCCAACAAACCCTTAATTCACCAATGCTCTTCCCATTTAGGCTACTGTACATCATCAGGCACTTTAGTCAATAAAATTGATTTTAGATACGCCCAAACCTCTTTATCCCCCCCTCCCCCCGACAGCATCAAGATGAACTGAGCCTCTGCATCAATATTTTCTATCAGGTTTCCACTAGTGCTAAATATTTTCTGGTCTGTCCAGTTCCCAATCCACCCAGCTTCAAGAGACCAGATGGTGGTCACAGGTTCCCTACCCACCCCAGACAAAGCAGGGATAGAAAGAGGGAAAAGCAGAGCTACCAGCTCCCCGCCATGTATCACTCGCCAGATATGCTTGGAGCAGGCAGTAGCTCTGCTTTCAGCACATCCCAAGAGAGCATGACCCTTTGAAAAACCACCCGCCTTCTCCCAGGCCTGGAGGGAGAGGGAGCCCTAGCGATTTGCTAAATTAAAGTAACTCTGGCTGGTAGATTAGGTCTTCAATCACCCTGAGTTATGGCTCATGCATATTCATCCCTGCCTCGTGGCCAGCCCCCGCCCCCTCCCTTCTCTGCTTTGGGTCTTGTCCCTTGCCCTGCAGCTCTGCCTCCCATCTGACATCCGGGCTGCCTTTAATGAACCAGGGAGAGCACAAGCATCTGTCAAAGGGAAGCCTGGCCCAGCTGCAAAACCTGGCACGGATGGGATGCGAGTTGTAGCAGAGCGGAATGTGGGGTGGGGAAGGGATACACAAGAAGCTCTCAAGTTAGGTAGTGGACACCACCTCTCCTAACAAGGGGAGCAGACAGCCATTTCACATGATGTGTCAGCAAGGACAGTTCAAATAGGACAGCAAGTCTCCAAGCTCACTCACTCCTTCTTACAGACCACAAGGAAAAGCTCCTTCTTCCCCATATCCGAAGAACTGTGAAGGCCAGGCCTGACCCCAGAGCTCTGACTGGTCGGGGGTAGGCACGCTACAGGAGCCGACTGCTCGCGGTCCTGGGTACTGAGATTCTGAGGAGCAGTTGTAACTCAGCTTCTGAGACTCAAGGGCAGTTCAATAATATACAGAATCATTATGGCAAGGAGAGGCCCAGTCCTGATTGAACTACCCAAGAGCCACATGTCATGTGGCTTCTGACTCTGAGCAACGGTTTGGCCACCAAGAGGAGTCCACAGAACCTGTGGGAGGAGTTGTCCCAGCCTCAGATCACAGGAAGACTAGCAATAACTTGTCTGCATCTCAACTCTGGACTGTGGGAACCACAGAGGGTTGATTGGGGTAATGCACAGCTATTCTCTACAGCAGAGAGGACAAATCATGTGCCTCTCCACTTGGGCAATCTCCTTTGGGTAAGCCTTGTCACTCAGGTAATAGCCCCCCAACTCTACCCAAGCACAGGGGTTAAAGAAAGATAGTCATCACTGCATTGTCAACAAATCTGAGCATCTTATTTGCTTGGTTGTTTGCTCTACTGCATGTGGAGGCTGGGTAAATAGATTAATTGTTACTTCTTTGAGATTGTACATGTTTTGCTACATTGCTTTCCTTCTGTTGCTCCTTTTAAACTCATTCCCAAGATTCAGTTTAATTGAAGCCTTCAAAGCAGGCCACCCCCTCCTCTTCCCTGGAAAGGTCACAAGGAGACAGCATCCTCCTGGGGATTGGTGAGGGAGAGGCCCATTTGTGGACCGGGCGGATGAGGCAGGAATCGACAGAGCTGATGAGGAAGGTGAAGGTCTCTCACGATCTTGTCACCCCCTCAGTCCCCTCTGTTTCCCATCAAGCTGCCTCCATCATCCTAATTGGCTAATTAGCACCCGCATTTCAAACGGCACTTCAGATTGGAGGCTAGGGAAGCTCGGGAGATGAGACAGGACTGTCAAAGTGCCGTTTCTGCCTCCCACACAGACGCAAACTTGACACTCTGGCTTGCTGGCCCAGGCTGCTACATCGCACCTCTGAGACTCCAGTTCTTGTCAAATGTTGCTTTTGGGCTAGGGCCCTGGGCTAGGGAATAGCCCAGGGAAGCTTTTTGCCATGGGGAGAATTCTAGGCGGAGCACAGCTGTGGGGAGATGGGGACAAGGCTGGGATAGGGTGTTAATAAACGTGACGTCAGGCCAACCTTGCAAGAGGAGAAAAAGCGCCGCGGACACGGTCCAGACTGGGCTGCTGAACAAACGTGCCCGCAGCTGGGCTGCCAGGGAGGGCGGGGAGACACACGAGCATGCAACCAGCCCCACCCCTGCGTCTTGCTCCCTGCCATGATGGGCAGCCATGGTGGCCAATGACAGTCATCATGCATGTCCGTTGCAATTCACCAGTGACTCTATTATGTGCTGAATCTGGCTTTCCCTCAATAGCCTTTTTGATTAAATTATGCCTTATTAAGTTCTGGTTATGCAATGTTATGCAGCGCAGGATAGACTATGTTTTCTGGCAGTAAACATGCTGGATCATGGACCCTGGATGGAGGATTTGACCTTGTTACTGTCAAACTTAGACTTTGCCAAAGAATCGCTGTGCACTTTGACTTATGCTAGTGCTTTTTCTCTGGTGAAGCAGCGTTTATTAGATCAAGAGAGCCAGATTCTGAGAGCGGCCACTGATTTCCAGAAATTTTCACTATTTTATAGGTCCTTTTCCATGGACCCTAAGGGTGCATCTTATTTGCATACTTTGACAATTTGGGAGTTTAGATGGATGTTTACCCTTGCTAGGTTTAATCAATTTCCCTCTGCTGTGACAGAAGGTAGGTTTCGCAGTGTCCCGTATGACCAGAGACTTTTCTGCCACCCAGGTACGGTTGAATCTATAGCTCACATTATATTCGACTTCGACCTCTATGCTGCCTTGCATACAAAGTTTTTAGCATGTATAATTATGAACTTCTTGTCCCTCAGTCAACATGATACACTTGTTCTTCTTTTACAAGGGCAGGGCCCTTTTATTTTATGGCAGACAGTGAAAATGATGACAGAGACTTTCAGACTTAAACTAGCTCTAAAGTGGCCCCTGGAGAGGGGTCCATGTACCATTCTATATGTGACATATGCAATATTTTAATTTGGTTTTAATGTCTGTTTTATATTTTTGGTAGTTCTTGTGATGGCCTGTGGTTTACAGAAATACATTTCTGATTTCTGACAGCTGCCATGGTGGACCTGATCCAGGCTGAGTCATGGTGGGCCACAATGGTGGGCTAAGGTCCGCTTTTCCCCGATTGGGCGGACCTTAGCCCGGGGAGATGTTCTGGGATCACAGCCTGGGCTAGCTGCCAACATGGCCTGGAACAAGCCCGGGGCAACATCTGGCAGCGCCTGCACAAATGTGCAGGTGAATCTGGGCCAAAGTGTGTCAGACTGGGCCAAAGTGTGTCAGACTGGGCCAAAGTGACCTATCGTCATGTTTGTTAACACCCAGAGTGAGTAGCTCCCCACAACCCCCTCCACGGTGGGCCAGGAAATGCCAGGTGGCCTCTCTGCTCTGGAGCAATGTGGCCAGGATTACTGCTGAACCAGATAGCAAAAAATAAAAAAATAAAAATGATCCACTGTTAATATCCAGTATTCCAGTTAGTCTGGCAGTTATTTGGTAATGAACCAGTTACCACAAAGGTTAACTGTCAAACCAATTACCGGATATTACTGCTCTACTGTCTACTGAATTACTGTTTACAGCATTACTGCATAACTTTTGTTACTGTTATTACTCTAAAACCAGGTCCGGAGGGAGGGAGGGATGGAATAAAATAAAATATGGGTGGTAATGGTAATGCAGTAAACAGTAATCTGGTAAATGGAAATAAGCAGTGTGCAGTAAATCGGTAATCCGGTTAACCGGATTAACCACCAGCTGCTACTATACTAATCGTTATCCTGCCAGATACCCAATACCACAAAATTCATCCAGATACTGGATAGTAGTGGATACTTGTTTCAACTCTAGTCAGGATGACTCCGCACCAAGGCCTTACAGTAGCCATGGCTGGGGTCCCCTCCTGAAGCCTCATCCCAGCACCTGATAGAGATCAGCGGAACTGGAGTTCTTCCCAGTAGTAGAGATGGGCTCACTTGAGCCATGTGCTCTTGCTGTGCAGCCAATCCATGCCGGGTGATTTGGCACATGCTGTGGTCTGCAATGCCCTACAGCCTGGACTGGAGATGCTGCAAAGGCACTGAGAGCAAGATGTGGGGGGATGCTCTTCATCTCACCTTCCCGTGTGTATGAGGTGGGCTATGGAAACACCAAGTTTTCCTCAACAATTAAGTAATCCTGTGGGCATTTTTTATCAGGACAGGCTGGATCAAAGAACTATTCTCTTCTGAGGCCCCCCAATCCTAACCTGCAATCCTCCCTCACCCACACCTTACTGTCTCATCCCAGGATCCCCAGATCGTGTGGAGGAATTCCCCTCCACCTGAGAGATGAAGAGCATCCCCCCACATCTTGCTGAAGTGATGTGGATGAGGGGGCTGAAGTCCAAAGTTAGTATAGCTCCGCCCAGGTGAGCAGGCTCCGCCTTCAGCCCCACCTCTAGCCCCACCCCCTACTAAGTGAGCAACAGTGTTAGGTCAGTTTATCCCTCATCCCAAAGCCATGGGAAACCCCCCAAGCCACAGCTCCAACAGGGGAGGGGGACTCAGGTTCAGTGGAGCAGTGGATATGATAGCTGGGCTCCAGCTGCCACCTGAAAGTGGGCATCAAACACAGATGGTTAAATAACCCCTTCCCCTAGTCTCACTACAGGAAAATACAAAGTCTAGGGCCAAATCCCCATTGTACCCCATGCCAAAGAGGGAAATAAATCAGGGAGGGGCAAATGCCCCCTTAAGCCCAAAGTAGATGAGGGGCAAATCCTCACTGTGCAAAAGAGGGCAATAAAAGAGAGGGGGGAAATGCCCCCTTACAAGC
>QEPC01003729.1:1797628-1809552 GCA_003113815.1 Sphenodon punctatus
GTGCCGTGTCTGATGTTCAGACACGGCGCAGAGTGCGAGTGCGCATGCGCGCCCTTCTGCGCATGCGCACTCGCGCACGGGACCAGGAAGTGCGGCGTAAAGCCGGCACTCCGGGAATCCGCGTCGGAGGGGGCAGGATCGCCTGCCCCCTCCGACGCGGATTAAAAAGCAGGCCAAGCATGTAGACGAGCGGCAAGAAAGGCGGCTGATCAAAGGATCAGCCGCCTTTTTTGTCTCGTCTATAAACGCCCTGAGCTCTGGGTCGGGCAGGGGGCTGTCCAGGCTTCTTTAGGGGAGTCCCCCCATGGTGGAGAGGTGACCCAAAAAGGATTGTGTTCCGTAATCGCAGCCCAAACATAGTTCCTTATGCGGAGCTATTTGTGCAGGGCACAGGCCAGGGGGGTTGTGAGATGCCAAGCTGCCATGCAGAAACCTAGGTTCACGTGGAGACATGTGGACTGGGGTGACCCGATGAGGATTTTGCCCCATAATGTCAGACCAAGCACAGCTCCTTATTCAGGGCTATGTAATCACACCAGGAGGTGTCTGGCACGCAAAGGTAGAGGTTCGGGTAAGGCAGGGGTCTGCCCAGGCTTCTTTTGTGAGAGTTCCCCCTGTGGGAGAGATGTGCAGACTGGGGTGTCCTGAAATTCCAGCCCAAACACAACTCCTTATTCAGGGCTATGTATTTAGCACACACCAGCTAGGGGGGATGTTAGATGCCGGGCTGGCATGCAGAAACCAAGCTCTGGATCGGGTAGGGGTCTGGCTGGAGTTCTTCAGGAGCATCCTCCCGTGACAGAGATGTGTGAACTGGGGTGACCTGAGAAGGATTCTGCCCCATAATCCCAGCTCAAACACAGGCAGCTCCTTATTTGGGGTTAGGTATTTAGCACACCCCAGCCAGGGGGATGTTAGGTGCCAGGCTGGCGTGCAGTAACCGAGCTCCAGGTTGGGCAGAGGTTTGTCCAGTTTTTTTGGGGGAGAGTCCCCCCGTGGCAGAGACATGCATACTAGGGTGACCTGAAAAGGACTTCACCCCATAATCCCAGCCCAAACACAGCTCCTTATTTGGATCCATGTATGCAGGACACAGAACAGGGGGGATCGTAGATGCCAGGCTGGCACACAGAAACTGAGCTCAGGGTTGGGCTGGGGTATGGCCGAGATTCTTTTGGAGAATCCCCTCATGGTGGAGAGGTGCGGATTCGGGGGACCTGAAAAGGATTTTGCCCCATAATCCCAGTTTTTCCCTGCTCCCTTAAACACGGCTTCTTATCTGGGGTTATGTGATTGATTTGTGATATTATTTTACAGTTTTATTAGTAAATATACATTTTTTATGACATTCCAACTCTTTGTGATGTCTAATTCATTAGTAAGAACCTTTATTTGTGTAAAGTTTAACTTTGAAAAAGGGATTGATAAATGGGAATAAGGAACCAGGAACTGGGAATATGGAACCAACTTCAGCCTCATGCCCAAACTCAGCTCCTTATTCGAGGCTATGTATATAACTGATAGCGGAGGGGGGTGGGTGGGGCGGTGTATGCCAGGCTGGCATGCTGAAACCGCGGTCCGGGATGGGCAGGGGTCTGGCGTGGGTTTTTGAGGAGAGTCCGCCCGCGACAGGGAAGTGTAAAGTGGGGTGACCCGAAAAGAATTTGCGCAGTAATGCCAGCCCAAACCCAGCTCCTTATTTGAGGCTATGTATATAGCAGATAGCAGGGTGTGTGTGGGGCGGTGCATGCCAGGCTGGCACGCCGAAACCGCAATCCGGGTCAGGCAGGGATCTGGCACGGGTTCTTGAGGAGAGTCCCCTCGCGATGGGGAGGTGTGAAGTGGGGTGACCTGAAAAGGATTTGTGCAGAAATCCCAGCCCAAACCCAGCTCTTTATTCGAGGCTATATATATAGCAGATAGCGGAGGGGTGGGGCGGTATATGCCAGGCTGGGATGCCGAAACCGCGGTCCGGGTCTGGCGCAGGTTCTTTTTGGTCATTTCTACCTTTGGTAATTGGGATTAAGAAATGTGAATAAGGAACTGGGACTAAGGAACCAACTTCAGCCATTTGTTCTGGGGCAGAACATTTTTGGGGTCAACAGCTCCTGCCGGGAAGGGAAATGACCATGGAACTTGTCCACAGACTCATGTCATCACGCGTCACGAGTGGCAGGAGAGGGGGGACCGGACGGACGGAGTTTACTAAAGTTGTGCCAATTTTGTGGATCAAAATTACAGCGAAGGATCCCCCCCCACCTGTTAAAGCGAAGGGGAGTTTTGCCATTAGCTTCAGTGGGTGCAGCCTAGACAAGCTCAGCGTGCCATGCTGCTCGAACGGCTCCTGCCCATCCTCGCTCTCTCCAGTAGGTGTCAGCGGGTTTTGCGCACTGGGAGGCTGCCTGCGGTTCTGGGTTGCCCAGCTTCTTTGAGTGGCTCCTCCCATTCTCACAAATGGGTTTGTGCTTGCGCGCCCTTCTCTTACCGGCATATACCAAGCCCACTAGTTTGAAAACACATGACGCTCACGCGCTCCCACACTATATAAGGCACATTCCCGCCTACACCCAACAGTTCCTTCCAACCGCTTTCGCGGCTTGCTCGTATATTCCTAGCTCACTAACTCTCATCATGGCTACTGTTCGCCACAGTTTTAAAAAATGTTTCTCCTGTGGAAGTAAGATGACGACTGAGGATCCACACGGTCAATGCCTCATTTGTCTTGGTATCCAGCATGACCCAACTGAATGCCAGGAGTGTTTAGTCATGAAACCTAAAACTCTGAGGGAAAGATCTCTTCGGCTCCCAGCGCTCCTTAAGGAGCTTGAAGGTAAAGAGAAGGTTTAGAAGAAAAAACCTTCCTCTCTTTCCCCTAATGTGCCGTGTATAGGCATGGCTCTGTCCGCCACTCCTATCCTTTCCACCGTGTCTGCCTCTGAAATTAATATAGCGGGACCTTCCTCTTCTTCAGCCCCTCGGTCCCCTCCTCATAAAAGACTTTTACTGTCTGAAGGGACTGAGCCTGCCATTGTGGCGGATCGCTCGTTGCCCCCACGTCTTTTGCAGATGAAGCCCTGTTCCATGCTACTGAATTTTCAACGCCTGTATCTCCGCTAACAATTTCTTCCCCGCTATATAATGCTGAGGAAGCAGCGGACCCTAGGTTTACTGGCTCTCCCTACCAGCCTCTGAAGCTTCATTGGGTAGCTTCCCCTCAACCTGGTACCTCCACAAAAAAATTCAATCTGCCTCTGCCTATGCCTGAATTTCCTTGGCAGTATTTTAAAGAGCAGGAGGAGGCCAGGCGTCAAGACAGCAGGCTTATTGTGTCATGCTTACAGACGCTGATTCAAGCTACAACGTCAAGAGCCGACATCCATTCGGCATTGACGTCTGCGTCAGCCTGGCCAGCCCTATCCGACACCACTGCCCCTAGTGGTCAGGCCTTGTTATCGACGTCCACCAGGGATGCACCTCCTTTGATGTTGAGATCAACGTCGACACCTCGAATCCACGGACATCGTTCGACGTTGATAGATTCCTCGACGTCAAGGAAACGCCGTTCGTCAGCGCTGCCTCAAGAGGATGCAGCTCCTCCTCCCCCCTCGACCTCATTCTCGGATGAGGACAAATACAATTTTTTAAAGCATCTCCACAGGCGCAAGTGTTGCGCTCTACAACGACGTGATTTAAAGAGGAGACTTCTACTCTCCTTGAATCATCCTGAGCCTGTTCCTGAACCAATTGACATGGCCCCTCAAAGCCTGAGTCCCCATTGCCTACGCATGAACCTTTCGAGGGTCAGGAGCCCGACAACCTTTCCCCTCCGCCCTCTGATGACGTCCAAGGATCGACGTCATCTGTATCATCGCAGCAGCACAAGGAGTTTCAGTCTCTCCTAAAGAAATTCACTACTGCTCTTAAAATTGACACAGTCCCTATTGTGGAGCAAGATACTGACCCCGCCTATTGGTCAGTTGAAAAGCCACCGGAATCCAAATTGACTTTATCACTATTCAAGCGACATGCTTCTGAGGCTGAGAAGTTGTGGGCTAACCCCGCATCCATACAGCCTGTTTCTGCAACAAGCAGCTCATTTTATTTGTTTCCCCCTGAACAGGGTTCAATGTTTTTAAACACCCTTTGCCCAACTCTCTTGTTGTGGCGGCAGCATCTGAAAAGCTCCAGAGAAATGCTCAGGACACTTCCCCTGCAGACAAGGAAAGTCGCCGTATTGACATCTTCGGGCGAAGGGCTTTCGCTGCCAACACTATGCTGATGAGAACAGCAAATTATGCAGTGGGGATGGCCTCGTTTCAGCATCACTTGTGGGATGGAATGCAGCAACTCATACCATATCTTCCTAAGGACAAACAGCAGATGGCTCAGTGTCTTTGCACTGATGGCTCGACTACCGCTAGATTTCAACTCCAGACTGCCCATCACTCCTCTGAGACATCTGCACGTGTGGTGTCTAACGCTATTGTTACCAGGCGTTTTGCATGGCTACGTAATACGAAGATTGAAACACACCACAAGACTAGGATTGAAAACCTCCCATTTGATCAGTCAGGTCTTTTCGCTAAAGAGACTGATGAGGTCTTAGAAAAAAATCCAAAAGTCTAGGGCTACTGCGATAAAAATGAAAATTGCACGGAGAGACCAGAGCCATTCCTTCTACCAGCCACGGTCCTATCAGCAGCAATCTACTTACTGTCCTCAGAGACAATTCTATGGATATTCCTATAATAGGAGGTATTTTCCTTCTTCTTCTTCCTCCTCCTATGCTTACCAAAACAAGCCCAAGTCTCAGTAGTATTCTTTTAGACAGCGGGGAGGTAACTGCCTATCTTTCATGACCCCTCCCGGTAGGGGCCGTCGCTGACAATTAACTTCCCCTCCTCCTGCTACTTCTGCTGGCAGGCAGGAAGATGAGGATAGTCAACCTAATTTTCAGTTTGCATTGGTTAATTCTTTCCTGTTGTGGAGTTCTATCACTACGACTCTTGGGTATTGAAAGTTATCCAGTTGGGATACAAAGTTTCTTTTTCCTCCTTGCCACCACCTCTCAAACTGAGAGTATCTGTTAAATTTTCTGACTTGCAAACAGTTGCCCTTAATAAAGAAGTTCTTGATATGTATATAAAGTGTGTTATAGAAATGGTTCCTTCATCGAGTCACTCCTCAGGTCTTTATTCAAATTATTTTGTTGTTGATAAGAAAGGAGATGGATTTAGACCTATTTTGGACCTCAGGTTCTTAAACTATTTCGTTAATTACAAAAAAAAAAAAAAATAAAAATAAAATAAAAAAAAAAAATAATAATAATTCAAAATGCTGACCATTGACAAATTACGTGATTACCTTCACCTAAATCAGTGGTATGCTGTCATTGAATTGAAGGATGCATATTTCTATGTCTGCCTGCACCCCTCCTCTAGGAGGTTCTTCAGGTTTACTCATAGTACTCACCATTTCCAGTTTGCTTCTCTCCCTTTTGGCCTCTCTTCTGCACCTCGTATATTCACTAAGGTTATGGCACCAGTCATTGCATATCTTAGGGAACAGGGCATAGAAATGTATCCTTATTTAGATGACTGGTTGCTGGTCGCTGACTCCCCAGATGCTCTCTACAGTTGTATACATTTTACCTTACACCTCTGCACACTTGTGGGCCTGAGTGTGAACAGACAGAAGTCCTGTCTTGTACCTACACAGTGTGTGGAATATATAGGTGCCATTCTAGACTCTAAGCTGGGAATCCCCTACAGAGATTCCAAGACATTTCCACATTAGTCAGATCTGTTTCCTTGCATCGACTCCAATCTGTCAAGGTCTTCCAGCATCTCCTGGGGTTGATGGCCTCTACTACTGCCTCTACGCCATTCGCTAGACTTTTCATGGGACCTCTACAAATGTGGATGCTAAAGCTATTTAATCCTATAGTTAATTCCCCAGTAAAGATGCTAAGAATTTCTAGGGCTACTGTTGACTCTTTAGCCATCTGGTGCAAGGAGTCCTTTGTTTTGGCAGGCAGACCTTTCATGGCACTCTCCCCTAACCATGTTTTGACCACATATGCTTCTTTAACAGTCTGGGGGGCTCACCTGCAGGATCTTGACATCTCGGGGTCATGGAATGCAACACAGAGAAGATCCCATATCAACATCTTGGAGATCACTGCTATTCAAAAAGTGTTCCTGTCGTTCTCTCCCCTCCTTCAAGGTATGGTGGTCAACATTGAGTGCGACAACATTACTGCTGTGTGGTACTTGAACAAACAGGGGGGAACAAGGTCACCACAACTTTGTCAAATTGTTCTAGATATATGGCACTGGGCGAGGAGTCACGATATATTCCTTATAGCTTCCCATGTAGCAGGTACCCTAAATTCCAGGGCAGATATTCTCAGCAGACTCCAGCACGAGAATCACAAATGAGAGCTATCATCCCAGGTATTCAACACTTTAGTGACCCTATGGGGCCTGCCCACCTTGGACCTTTTCGTCAAAGCACTGAACACAAAGTGCTCTCTTTTTTGTTCTAGGGCTTCGCACGATCCCAGGTCCCTGGGGGATGTGTTCGCTCATGATTGGTGTGCACAACTAACATATGCATTTCCTCCCATACCTCTAATCCCTTTAGTTCTGAACAAGAGCCGCAGAGAGGGGGCCAACCTCATTCTGGTGGCGCCCTGTTGGCCCCGACAGATTTGGTTTCAGCATCTCCAGGGAATCACCTCATCTTCATTTCCCCTGCCTCAGCGTCTCGACCTTGTCTCTCTACAGGGCGGGCAGATTCTCCTCCAGGACATTCATCGCCTCAACCTCCACGCCTGGAGAATTTGAGTAGCACGCTAAATTATACCTTAGATGCCCAACTTGCACTGGTCCTTGACAATGACATTAGGCCCTCTACAAAAAGGTTGTATAAATCTACAAGTCCCTCTCGCCGCACAGGTAACTTTAGAGGTAATCCTCCATTACCTTCTCCACTTGGCAGAGGCGGGTTTAACACTCTCCTCGTTAAAAGTCCACCTCTCCGCAGTTTTGAGAAATGTGTCCCTCCCTGGAACTTAATCCTTGTTCGGGCATCCATTGGTTAAGAAATTTTTCAAAGGAATCTCTAATTTGTCCACCCCACCCCACCCCACCAGACCCCATTATCACAAAGGGAACTTCCCCTGGTTTTGGATCAATTGACTAAACTCCCTTTTGAGCCTCCTGAACAAGTCGATTTATTTCATTGAACTTTAAAGACCGTATTTTTAGTTGCTATTACTTCCCTTAGGTAGGTTAGTGAGATAGCGGCAATTAATATTAAGGAACCTTACCTCCAATTTTTCACTGATCGATTAGAAATCTCCGCACACCCTTCCTTTATTCCTAAAGTAGCATCCAAGTTTCATTTGCCACGAAATATAGTACTTCATGTTTTTCCACCCCTCCTTCATGATTTGGGTAATCTAAGTACAGCTAATACCCTAGATGTCAAAAGAGCTGTACACCTGTACTTATTACGGACCAAGGACTGCAGGCATACTGACAATCTTTTTCTCTCTCCCTCCCTGCCTTGTCTAGGGCAGAAGGTATCATCCCAAACGATTTCTAAGTGGTTGGTGCGTTTGATCTCTTTGGCTTATCAGCTGAAAGATCTTCCTCCCCCTCCTAACCTGCGGACTCATTCTACTAGAGCCATAGGAGCCGCTACTGCTGCCTTTTCTAATGTCTCCCCACAGAAAATATGTAGGGTGGCAACATGGAGCTCCCCACATACATTTATTAAGCACTATGCTCTGCACTTGAGTTCCCAAGTCCACACATCCTTGGGTACCTCTATTCTTGATTCCGTACTTGTACCTAGTTCACAGGTCCTGTGATTTGTTAATTTCAATTTATTTCATTGAAAACATTTGTATTCCTTTATTTTGAATTTATGTACAATGGTTTTTTTCAATAAGCAGTTGTCTTGTATCTTGACTGTTTCACGTACACATTCTTTTGATAGAAAATTCCCCCACCGCCTTCTTCTAGGCTTAGTACTCTCCCATTTGTGAGAATGGGAGGAGCCACTCGATGAAGAACAGAAGGTTGCTACCTTGTAAACAAGGTTCTTTGAGATGGCATCAAACATTCTCACAAATGTCCACCCTTCCAGCCCCGCATGGAATTTTCTTCTATTGCTGTAGGGTTGGAAGGAACTGTTGGGTCTAGGCGGGAACGTGCCTTATATAGTTGGGGGGGCGTGAGCGTCACGTGTTTTCAAACTAGTGAGCTTGGTATATGCCGGTAAGAGGCCGCGCAAGCGCAAACCCATTTGTGAGAATGTTCGGAGCCATCTCGAAGAACCTTGTTTACAAGGTAGCAACCTTCTGTTTCCCCTCGCCTCGACCCCTACCTTCTAGACTCCGGCAGCCACCAATGAGCGAGGCCGCGCCTGGGTCTGGCAGCCAATGGGATTACGGCAGGAAGAGCGCGGTGGGGCGGGGTCTGGCCTGCCGGAGGTGAGCGTGGAGCTCCAGTCACTCGCAGCTCACTCTTCCCTGGGTCTGGGGCAGGTATGATCATACGAAGGGGGGGGGGTTTCGGACCCCACAGCTGGGGCCCATGGTTCTGCCTTGGCAATCCTGGCCCCTATCCCATCCTGGCCGCGGGGGGTTCCAGGCTGAGCCGGGTTAGTGTCCCCTTTACACACACAGGCAGGCAGGGACGGGATCCAGCGGTTCTGCCCCTGGGTCCCACAGCGCCTAGCCAGGTTGCACTTATTGGGGCAGCGGAGAAGGCCCCCTTTGGGCCATGTTATGGTCTCTCCGCTGGTTCAAGGGAATTGGGGTTTGGGACCCGAATGATTTCTCCCCTTCCAAAGGGTTGGATCCGGGCACTTAGCCGAGCAAGAGTCAAAGTCCCCGAGCTGCTTGCTTAGCAGTCTGGCTTGGCGAGATCTGGAAGCTGAAGGGTCGATCAAGGAGGGCGTGTTTACCAGGGGCGGAAATGTAACCCGTGGGTGGTACCGCGGGGCGTTCCACTTTCCCCTCCTTCCTGGGGTCACTCTCTGCAGGAGGGAGGCAGCCCGGTTAAACGGGGGTGTTAGTGTCCAGCCCCCCTCCCCCCGTTAGGACTGTGAAAGTGGCTGCCTATGGCAGCCTGCATACTAGAGATTAGTACTTTATACTATAGCCTGTCTTCCCCCCCCCCCCCCCAATCTGTTTAAATGCTTGCATTGGGGTTATAGGGAGAAAGGTGTTGAAAATACAATAGATATTTTTGTTTTGAATCTCTCAAAACTTTTTTTTTTTTTTTTTAAAGCCAAATCATGTTGTTTGGAGTCTATCAAACTTGTTCTGGGAGATGGGAGGATGGGGAAATCTTTATTGGAACTTTTAAAAATGTACATTCCAGGGGGGAAATATTCTTGAAGGAACTTGGACTTGTTCCTTCCCAGGTTTTTATCTCTGGAAAATGTTTGATGCCCTAGTTTTATGTGCTGCTGCTTTTATTGGTGGGACAGTAGGAATTTCCGCAAAAATGTAAGAGAGAGATGGGCATCTCTTGGGGTGGTGCCCCATCCACCCTCACCTGGATGAAGTTATGCTATTTATCACAGGGGAAATGAGTTTGCTGAATTTTAGTCCACTCTTGTTTATACGCTTACTGCTCGTGACTTATTGGGCGAAACTGAAAACAGAGATGCATGTTAACTCTGCTTTAACATTTCTTATGCATGTTGCAGGGCTGCATAGGGTGCCAATACAGTCCTGCAACTTTAATAGGAAATGTTAAAAGTGGAGTTATTTGCACATCTGTTTTCACCCATAGGAAAAGCTGAGCTCTGTGTGTGAGGGGTTGTGGACTGGGATTGGAGTCCCTGGCAGAGAAGTGGGGGAGCCCAGGGTTGGAATAACAAGGAGGTTGTGGGTGAGAATTGAGGGACATTGGCTGTGTGTGTGTGTGGGAATCCAGGGCTTGGATAACAGATGGATTTTGGTGGGGGCATCAGCATTAGCAGACTTGGGGGGAGCTCTACAGGTCAGAATTGGTGGGAGCAACAGAGTTGTGGGGTGGTGACCACTGCTGGGATATTGGAGAGTCCGTGTGTCAGACTGCCTCCTTGTTTCCAGCCATTGCTGTGGTGCAATGAGAATACACTCCTGGCGTTTAGAATAAGCAGCCTCTGTTCTAGGTGGAGTGGGTGGGTGGGTGAGTAGGGAGGTAGGTTTATCCCTCTCCTTCCAGTGAAATATCAACCAGGCCCATGGCTACTGTGCTGAAGGTGAAGGGGGTACTGTGTAGGTTGCAGCTTCCGAGCAGAGCCAGGCCTGGGGCAAGGGATGGGGGAGAAGACCCATATCCTGTCTCCCCCCCCCTCCCCCCAAATCCAAAATTCAGCAGAACTCCTGGATCGTGGGGACAGAGCAACGGGCAAACCAACTGCTGTGGAACTCTGCAGGGAGAGGGCCTCGTAACCTTTGGGGTCACCCTGTGGGTGTTCAGGGGTGTGGTGGGGACTGCGTGCTTGGCTCTGGGAGCTCCTGACTGCAGGGAACTTGTCTGTATGTGTGTAAGTAGAGCCCTACAGTGGGGCGAGCCATTTCACATCCATAGCTCTACCCAGCGGGCCTTGTGGCAGCGGCCAGGCTTGAGGCTACAGGGCTTGTTCCGCTGCCTGCCTGCTTTTTCTTGAATCTAGCACCTCCTCACTCCTCATGAACTCCAGATAGAGCCAATGTGGTGTAGCGGATAAGGTGCCGGTGAACTTGGACTCAGGAGGCCAGGGTTTGAATTTCACCCTAGCCAGTGAACTCATTGGGTAGCCTTGAGCAAGTCACAACCTCTCAGCCTGAGTTCCCCATCTTTAAGATGGGAGTGTGTCTGTGTGTCTGTCTTTCCCTGTGCGTTTCCCTCATCCTTGCCCATCCTAGGTTGTAAGCCCACTGGGCAGGGACCTCTCTCTAAAACAAATCTGACTAAAGCGCTGTGTGTGCCTAGCAGCGTTATAGAAACAAAGAGTAGTAGTAAATAATGAAAGTTCCTCCCCTTAGATAGTTTGGAGCTGCCTTTATTCTGTGCGAAGGTCAGCAGTAAAGGTTACCCCTTCCCACAGGCTGTAATTACCAGAGAGTTGAGGTGGGAGCAGTAGCTGGGAGTCATGCTACCAGAGCCAAACTTTACTGTGGGGGCACAGATCAGGGGTGGGAGGGAGGGGTTGGTATTAGGGGAATGACCCTGTGTATGAGATGGAAGCAATTTATGAAGCCACACATCTGTCTGGAGAGGTGGGGGAGATACCTGGTGTGTGACTGGGGTTGGAATGGGACAATGGATCTAGGAGAGGGACAGGTTGGTGTTACCTAGGAAGGGATTAGAAGGTGCAGGCGTGGTCTCTGCCACCATAACAGTAAACCCCCTGTTCCCTTTCCAGGACCTGTGGACACCATGTGGCCTGTGCTGTGGGTAGCCATACGGAGCTATGCCCCCTACGTCACCTTCCCCGTAGCCTTTGTGGTTGGGGCGGTGGGCTACCACCTGGAGTGGTTCATCCGTGGCAGCCCACCCCCACAGCTGGCTGAAGAGGAGAAAAGCATCTCGGAGCGGCGAGAGGACCGCAAGCTGCAGGAGATCGCCGGCAAGGACCTGACCCAGGTGGTGAGCCTTAAGGACAAGCTGGAATTCACCCCCAAAGCCGTGCTCAACAGGAACCGACCTGAGAAGAACTAATGGGGCTCTCTGCCAGCCGGGAGTGGCTGACCCTTCTCCTGTCCCTTTGACCAGCGGGTGCTGAGTCGTTCTGTTGACTCCAGAATCTGGATTTCGTGCTAGCCTCCATTTCATTAATATGTTCTTGACCAATGGCTGGTCATCCTTCTGCTCTTCCTACCCCCCCCTCCCCCCCCCCCCCCCCCCCCCCCCCCCCCCCCCCCCCCCCCC
>QEPC01003729.1:1809568-1825231 GCA_003113815.1 Sphenodon punctatus
CCCCCCCCCCCCCCCCCCCCCCCCGCCCTGGTCTTGACTGCACTTCCACTGGATTCTTTATGAGAGCTACTCACCTCTTGGATGAATGCAAGAGGAGGTGAGGCCAGGGGGCCCGAGCCAGGCAGGCTTTACGACTCTGTGCATCTGGACAGAGGGGACAGTTCCCCATTAGCAGTTGCTCCCCAAGGCTGGGTGCACCCCAGAGATTGGGGAGAAGACATCCCTGCCCAGTCTGAGCATGGGGTCTCCATCCCCAGTTCAGTCTCCTTGGAGTCCGTACATCTTGTTTGCATGGATCAGACTTGGCATAAGAAAGCATCCATGAGCATGATGCCCATCCAAGGGGCTATCTCTGCCCAGGAGCTCTCTGGACTGGAGTGGCAGGTGGTCAGGACTGAAGGTGCCATCCTAGGAGCCTTGCCTGCTGTATCCCTGCTCTGGCAACTTCTCACTTTGCGTGGAAATGAAAAGTCCTTCTCAGACTAGGTTTGCCTTTATCCCAAGGGAAGGTCACCAATGAAGGTTACTCGTTTGAAGCCAGGAGGCTTGGAGTGAAAGTCAGGGGGAGGCACTGACAGATTGAGATGGGGGCACTAGCATGGAGCCAGTCTGCCCTATTATCCTCAGGAAACCTATTCCTTCCTCTGCAGGGAGCTCTCGGGAATGGATTCGGGGTGCTGGCATTAGGAGTGCAAATCTGCCTGTATGAAACAAAAGCCAATTAAACCCGTTTGAGAACTTGGGGGGCATTTCTGTCTGTTAACTCCCTCCTTTTCCCATTAAGGTTTAGACCTAGATGTAGTTCTGCTGCTTTGTGCTTTGGAACCAGCCTTCAGAAATGGTGAGATTACCTTAGAGGTCATCCTTATTTTAACAAGGAAACAATTACTGGTGGAGAACAGTTTTGGGGGAGCCTCTGGTCTATGTGGCTGAATGCACCCTGGGCTGTTTATCTGTCCCATTTCCAGAATATGGTTCTGGTCCATGGATCCAGTCCTCAAGTGCTGAAGGAGTGGGCTAAGGGGAAGGGAGTGGAGATAAGGGCATGTGCTTGAGACCGTGACATAGATCCATGATCTGAACCTTCCCCTTCTTCTGTCTTGAGCCACCACCACTCTCCTTAATCGCCCCTGCCCTCAACTCCCATGCAACTCATGGAGGCTGTACTCCCTTTCAAAGTGGCCTATGCAAGGGAAAAGGTTTCCAACCCCTGGTCTAGAGACTTTATAAGCAGGAAATCTAAACTTCTTATTATTAGCATTTATATAGCACCAGCGATGTACCTGGCGCTTTACAAAGAATACAATAGACGCGGTCCCTGCCCGAGAGCTTACAGTCTAGAGACAGGGGGAAGGGAGACAGGGAAGGGGGAACAGAGGGAGACACAGGATGCAACATTCATGAGGATGCGGGAACTCAGGTACATATTCTTGGCTCGGTTACAGTAAATTGGGAGTTTGCAGATAACAGGTGGGAGATAATCCTGGGTCAGGATGGTTAGCAGGAGTTGGGAAGGGTGGAGCGGAAGAGGTGAGTTTTGAGGAGGGACTTGAAGGTGTGGAGGGTGGGGGCAAGGCGAACGAGGGCAGGGAGGGAATTCCAGGCGTGCGGGGCAGCGAGGGAGAAGGGGGAGCAGGGGAGGTGTGGGAGGGTGAAGGAAGGGATGGAAGAGGAGCGGAGTGCTCGAACAGGGGTTCGGAGGGAGATCAGGGCCGAGGAGGGGTGAGCGAGGTTGTGAAGGGTTTTGTAGGTGAAGACGAGGAGCTTGTGCAGAATACGCTCCGGAAGAGGGAGCCAGTGGTGAGAGGAGAGGAGAGGCTGCACATGGTCAAAGCAACAGGCTAGGTGGATGATCCTGGCAGCAGAGTTTGAACAGAGATAAGGGAAGAAAGGTGAGAGTGAGGAAGGCCAGTGAGGAGGAGGTTACAGTAGTCGAGGCGTGAGATGACGGCGTGGATGAGAGTTTTGGCAGAGGAGACAGACAGAAAAGGGTGGATCTTGGCAATGTTGTAGAGGGAGAAGCGGCAGGATTTGGCGACGGAGTCAATGTAGGGTTTGATGGTGAGGTGTGAGTTGAAGATGAAGGCCAAACTGTGGGCTTGGGGGACAGGGAGGATGGAGACCCTGTCAATGGTAATTGACAGGGAAGAGGGATTGGGAGGGACGATCAGGAGTTCAGTTTTTGCCAAGTTCAGGTTGAGTTGGCGTTGAGACATCCTGGCGGAGATATCGGAGAGACAGTTGGTGAGATGAGCTTAAACAGAGGGGGAGAGGGAAGGAGTGGAGAAGGAGAGTTGAGTGTCGTCAGCATATAGGTGGTATTGGAAACCGTGGGAGGCAATGAGGTTGCCTAGGGATTGGGTGTAAATAGAGAAGAGAAGAGAAGAGGGCCAAGGACGGAGCCATGGGGAGCCCCGACCGAGAGGGGTAGGGAGGGGGAGGAGTTAGGAGGGGATACACTGAAGGAGCAGTCAGAAATGTAGGCGGAGAACCAGTCGAGGACTGAGTCCCGGAATCCAAGGGAGCGGAGCAATTCAAGCAGGAGCGAGTGGTCGACAGTGTATCTTTCCTCTTAATTCAGTGAGAGAGATCCAGGTGACACACACAAGCCAGCCACACCCCACGCTGTAGGAGAAGGTGAAAACCACCAAGGTCACCAGCCAGTTTGACCTTGGTGGGAAAATCCTTCCCCTAGGCCTGGATGGGGCGGATCAGTTAAACCCTGAATGCAGTAGTGAGACCCATCATCCAAGCTCTGAGAGAGAATTCCCTGGATCACCTCGGCACCAGACTACCCTGTCCAGCATCCCCTTTTCAGCCATGCCCATGTTGTCCTTGGTTCTTTACCATCCAGTAATGACATGAAGCCCCAAACAAGATCCTCCAGGGAATGCTGGGGATTTTGGCTTTGGTGTCAGTCTGTGGCTCGTTGGATCCGTGGTCGTCTTATGGAGGCATTGACCAGCTTTGAGGCAATCTGTCTGTAATAAATGCAAATGCCTAAAGGACTGAGATGCTCGAAACAGGCAAACCACAGTCCATAAACTTGCAAGCCAGTTATGAGGCTCCTTTGCCTTCTGTTCTGGCTGTTATTGCGCACTGATGCTGCCCCCATGTGGCAAAAAGAGGCAACAGCCCCTCTGCTGAATTTCTTACTATAGCTTTGTGTAGCCCTGATTCTTTCCCTCCTTTCAGACAGTGGTTTCCTCAATTTTTGCCTGCATGACCCAATTTTGAAATGTTGACCCCAGACAGCAAGGACAATGGGGATCATGACTCCCATTTACAGGTCATCTGACCTGACCTGGGAATCTTGATCCCCACTTTGGGAAGCTCTATTTTAAAGGGAAATTTTGATGCTGCTTTTGACTACGGCTGGTTGGCTGTAATGATGCCACCGACATTAGCAATAAGTGGGATCAAAAACTACTTCCTTGTTCCTGGGCACTAGAAGCAGCATCCCGGCTAACTGGGCCTATTAATCTCCCAGTCACGCATTCACCTTTACTGGAGCCCCTGGCCTGCTTTCCTTCCCAACGGATAAATCTGTCATTCCCGGTGGTCAAACCCCTGCTGTCAGCAGCCTGCTCAGCATATTGTGTTGTGCTGTGGACTTGCTTCCTTGAGCGTGCTCTGGGGTGAAAGGTTGTCCTATTTCCCACAGATGGCGTAGTACAGGAGTGGGTGGGTTTAGCAGCTGTTGTCTTGGCTGGTAGCTTTACCGGAGGGGCTTGCAGTTAGTGTCTTGTCCCCTCCCTGGTGCTTGCTTGCAGAGATGTAGGCTGTGGGCATAAGACGCTGGCACACCCAAAGCAAAGGATCTCTGCAAACAAGAGTCAACCATCCTTGGTACGCACCTTCTTGGTTACAGAGGAAGGCTGGTCTAGTGGTTAGGGGGGCAGCCTTGGTCTTGGGAACCCTGGATTCCATTCTCTGCTTTCTTGCTCTGCACAGACTTCTTGAATGAGTCCTTTTAGAGTTAGGGATAATTTACTCCTATAGTGTAACTGGCAAATTACTCTCTCGGGTGATTTAAAAATAGGTCCATGACCCTAATTTAGGGCAAAGGCTTTGTTGGAACAAGCAACCAGGGTGGTATTTTTGCTACTATATCTGCTGCATGGCCTCTCTATGCGAACAGGGGGCTGGCCACATGACCCATCTGGGGCAGCAGTTCCTGGAACAACTGGAACAATTCTCTGGGTTTATGGATCCTCCAGAGCCAGTGTAACTTGTGAACACTTAAGCAACCCAGGTTTCTCCCTGCCATGCGTTCAAACACATATGTGGAATCCTGGCTTGTCCACGTGCCTCTGTGTGTCCTTGTTACCGGCATTACCAATATAAGAAAGTTCTTCGTGAGCTGGGATGCAGGACATTTTGTTGTTGTTTTTATACCGCCCCACTTACTAAAAGAGAGAGATTTTAACAAGCCTTAGAACCTAGCAGTCCTGCCATATTTCTTCTCCTGGGGCTAATATTTATTTTCACTATTTTTCTACCCCGGACCCTCCTGCTCACAGAGTAGTTCGGGGCGGCTTACAAGACCTATTTAATGGAGACGACCAGGCTCCTTTCCCAATGTGCTGTTTCCTCTCTCTGTTGAACTACTGTCATGAACCCTGGAGTGATAGGATCTCTTACAAAAATGAGTGTGGGCGTTGTATTAAAGCAGAGATACACGGGGTCCTATGGCCCTGCAGCCTGGTTGCTGCTTCCGAATCCGTCATGGCACCCTCTGCTGCCCCCAAGTGGCCGTTTCCCAGCTGTGACATATCCTTAGTGTGGTGCAGCTATTGCCTTATTATTGGGTGTTTTCAAATGAGCCGATAGCCTGCTGGAGTACGTGTTTGGTCTGTGCAGCCCCCACTCAACCCCAATTCGTATGTTTTAGTGTGTAGAGCTAATAAACGGGCAGCCCCCTACCCACATCTTATGTGCAGGCCAGGCGGTAGCTGCCACAGGTGGTGCCACTCAGCACTTTCCCTCTCCCCAGCCCTGACTCTGATGGAAAGGGAGGTGGGGGGTGGTCCACTGCCAGAGAAGGCTTCTTCCCTGGCTGTGACACCCCCCCCCCTTTCCATCATAAGCTGCGCTCTGTGCTTGGGCAGCTGTTTCCTGCACCCCTCTTTCCTTTGCAGTGGCTTCACAGTGATCAGCACTGCGGCTGCTTCACAGTGGGGGTGCTTCACAGCACTGCGGCGGCTTCTGATGGAAAGGGACGGGGGCACAGGGGCCTGGCTCAACTCCAGTGTCTGCTCGCTGTCTCAGCCTTGCAACCCCTTTGGGTCCCAAAAGGACCTGCCCAGGCAAGCTTCCCAGCCTGGCTTGGCTCCGTGGCGGCTTGTGGACTGTCTCTTGCGCTCCCTGCTAACTACCTGCTTCTCTGAGCTGGCTTGTCAGTTTCATGCCCGTTGCAGTCCTGGCTGCGCTGCACAACTCTAGTGCTGCTTGGGCTCCCTGTCAGTTCTGTGGCTGGTCACAGTTCCCTGACTGTGACCTGCCCCCTTTCCATCAGAAGCGGTGTTCAATCAGCTGTGAAGCCATTAAAAGAGGAGAGAGCTGTGGTGCAGGAAGGGCAGTTTCTCCTCTTGCAGCTCTCTTCTCTCACAGTAGCTTCACAGCTGCTTGCTCTTTGGCAGCCGTGCTAGGCGTGACTCTGGCGCTGGCAGACCTGGATGCGAGCGAACCTAATAGACAGGAGGCGGAGGCGTGAGCGTGCATTGGCATGCACTGGCTCGCACAGTGGGCCCACGATGTCCTTGAGTGATGCCCTGAGTGGGGAGTGAATGGGGGTGTGTGTGCGGGCTAACATCTGGCGAACGCCTAATAGACGGGCAGGTGAACACCCACTTGGCGAGGGCTAATGCAGGCCATTGCCTCATTTGGAAACACCCATCATGTGAGCTTTCAGCACCAGAAGCATCGGTTAGTGTGATCAGGGAGCCGAAGTGATGCTTCGGGGCCATGGAAGTGGACATGGCTAATTGCCCATGTGCTCAGAGGGCACTGATCAGTCTGCACAGCTCTATTAAAGTTAATGGTGCTTTGCTGATTTACACCAGCCCAAGATCCAGTATTAAGTAACGAGCTTCATTGCCCCACCGACCCTTGTAACTGGAGCTCCCTATAGACATTAAGGCCACAATCCTCCAGTGAGATGGTGCATGTGCTAGCAGTAAGTACAGGCATGAGTGGAAAAGCAGTTGCCCCATCTATAAAATAGATGGGGAAACTGAGGCACGGTAGCAGAGTGGTTAAGGCCACTCTCAGGGACTACATCCCTGAAGGCTGTGGGTTCAAGTGAGGGTGGCCAGACTGCAAATTTTAGAGGACATGAGAAATACAGGTTGCAGGGCTGCATTGACTTCAATGCAGCCCTACAACCTGTATTGCTCATAGGCAAATTTTAGAAGACACCTATCTGGCCACCCTAGTTCAAGTCCATTTGATCTCGCACTCGGTGGCTGCCTTCAGTCTATCCAGCTGTGAATGGGTACCTGATCCATTGAGGTGGGGAAGTCAAAGGTGGTTGGACATGGTGCTGGCTACATCGCTCCCTTGTGCACCGGTGGCCACAAAAATGGGTGGGTCTTAACCATACCAGCCTGGCGGGCTGCATGGCTCCAGATAGACTTTGTCTTTGAAAGTGAGGCACAGAGAGACTAAGTGACTTACCTAACGTCAGACAGGGAATCTGTGGCAAAGCTGGGAACTGAAGTGAGAAAAAGAGAGGGCTCTTAACTGTTGAGCTGCAGCAATAGAAACTGCTTTAAGGACAGCCTCCTTGCTTTCTGCTTCATCACTTCCCCCTTCTTCCTAGCTTCTGTTCCTTGGCAGACAACATCTGCCTGACCTTGGCAGCCCTGGCTGCTGCAACTGGGCTCCCCCAATTGCTGATTAAGACACCTGCTTGGCCTTCATTAGTGGGCTCGAGCTGCTCTTTAAATCATCCACAAAGGCAGCAGCTGAGCCTGGGTCACGAGCAGCTTATTAGCTCCAAAAGGCAGGTTTGCTGACACCAGCTAAGGGTGTGTTTTCTAAGAAAGCAGAGAGGTCGGTATCTCAGCTGTGCCATATGCAGCACCCATTAGCCATTATCTGCTTGCATGTGCAGACCAGGGAGCCTCCCCTCTGCTATCAGAGAGGCCGGAATCCATATGGGGCATGAGATTATATCCGGCAAAAGGAGAGTGCTTGCTGCTTTTGCAGATGTTTGGAGTCTGGGCTCCTTATCATCCAGCAGCAGCAAACAGACGTTCTCGGCCTGCGTAGATGCTTGCATTTCCAGAGAGAGAGGAGCATGCCAATCCGTCCTAGCCAAAGAAAGCAGCTTCCTTCTATGCAGCAGCCAAATATCATCGGAGGATGCATACAAACATGCTTCTTGGGGATTGCAGCTCAGTGGTTAGATATGGCTTAGTGCCCTTGGGTCATTGCAGGCCCTCCGCATGTGGGATGCACAAAGATCTAGCTAGGCTGGAATGGGTCCTGGCCCAAATGATAGAATGAGGTCCCCCATCTCACCTCCTAGTGGAAGGGGATGCAGTTGCACCACCTATCCTCTATTATAGCTACATCCTTTGTGCATGGCCCTAGATCCCAATACTGAACTTGCTCCACAGCCTGGTACTGGCTCCTTTCCCTTTGCTTAGCGTTGAGCTGCGACCTATACAGGCCACTGCTAGCGAGGACTCTTTGCAAGATGGAACATTGATCTGATCTTATGTGTGTGTGCAGAGTGATGGTGTGTGGAGAAACATTGATCTGATCCTGTTGTGTGAGGAGAGAGAGGGTCTGTCAGGGGCCCTATGGTGCCAGGGGGAGGGGGTCTCCAATGGCTCCCCTGCAGCAGCCCTGCCCTGATGTGAAACCAAGTCAAAGCCACACCAACTAGTCTGGCATCTCCGTGCTGCTGCCTTCTGGGAGCTGAGTGAGGCATGCAGAGTAACGTCTCCCTCTGGAATTCCACGGGGAGCTGCCTGCTGCTTCCCCCTCCCCCTTTCAAGTGGTTCATCAGTCTCTTTCCCAGGCTCCTTTTCTGCCCTTTTTCCAGGAGTTTGTGGGAATCTCTCTCCTCAGCAAAACCCTTTTCCTGTCCTCTGTCCCTGCGGGCCCAGAGACACTGCTGTCTCCATCTCTTATGAGCTCCACAACAACCAGGCAAACGGATGCTGGAAATTTGTTTGAGTTTAAAGTGGACCAAGTCCTGGGTGATGGCATAACTAAGGCCTCGCATGTGCGGGAGGGGAACACGGGTGGCTATTGGGCAGGGCAGTGTCCTATTGTGTATTGGCGACTGGTGAAAAGATAGGAAACAGAGTAGACTAAATGGTCAGTTTTCACAGCTGAGAGAAGTAACTAGTGGTGTGCCCCTGGGATCTGTACTGGGACTGGTGTTGTTTAATGTATTCATTCATGATTTGGAAAAGGGAGCAAAGGGTGAGGTGATCAAATTTGCAGACGACACAGAGTTATTCAAGGTAGTTAAAACCTGAGTGGACTGTGAAGAATTGCAGGAGGATCTTGCAAGACTGGGTGTCTAACTGGCAGGTGAAATTTAATGTGGACAAGTGCAAAGGGATGCACATAGGGAAAAATAACCCAAACATGTACACAGTGCTGGGTACTAAGCTAGGAGTTACCACTCAGGAAAGGGAACCTGGAGTCATTGTGGACAATACATTGAAATCCTCAGCTCAGTGTGTGGCGGTGGTCAACCAAGTTAACAGAATGTTAGCAATCATTTGGAAAGGGATAGTAAATAGAACAAAATATCGTAATGCTTCTATATAAATCCACAGTATGACTGTACCTGGAGTATTGTGTGCAGTTCTGGTTGTCCCATCTCAAAAAAGACACAGTAGAACTAAGAAAAGGTACAAAGAAGGGCAACAAAAATGATCAAGGGTATGGAATGACTCCTGTATGAAGAAAGGCTTGATAGGTTGGAGCTCTTCAGCTTAGGGAAGAGATGACTGCGAGGGAATATTTATTTATATTAAAATTTATATTCCGCCCCGTCCCGTCAATAGACGGCTCCATTTTAAGATCATAAAACAGTAAATGCAACAAAAAACATAGAGAGAGAGAGGGAAACTAAAACCAATTAAATAAGGTAAGAACAGTCAAACTAACACCCTTCCTCTCCCACCCCACCCACTCCCTTCCCCAAAGGCCTGGGCGAACAGCCAGGTTTTACAGGTCCGGCGGAAGGCTAGCAGACCTGGGGCCAGTTGAGCTTCCTCTGGGAGGGAGTTCCACAGCTGTGGTGCGGCCACCGAGAATGCCCTCTCCATTGTGGCCCCCTGGCTAACCTGGGGGACCTCCAAGAAGGCACCCCCAGTGGATCACAGGATTGCCCCAGGTCTCTCAGATAGGAGGGACTCAAGCCGTAAACCAGCACCTTGAATGCTATAGGAAACCAGTGCAGAGCTCCGAGCACTAGTGTTATGTGCTCCCTGTGGCTCGTCCCTGTCAAAAGATGGTCCACCGCATTTTTCACTAGTTTCCGCTTCTGAACTGTCACCAGGGACAGCCGCATGTAGAGTGTGTTGCAGTAATCCAGCTTCAAGGTGATGAACGCATGGATGAGGGTGGCCACGTCGGAGTCCGAACCATATGGCCGGAACCTCCGCGCAAGATGTAGCTGGCAAAAGGCTCCATTAGCCACCGCCTCTACCTGGCAATCCAGTTGAAGGCTGGAGTCCAACAGGACTCCCAAGCTCCGGACCTGGGGGCCCAATGGGGGGTGGACCCCCTCAATGAGGGGAGCCATCACCACCGCTGCCTGAGCCACTAATATCACCTCCGTCTTATCGGGACTCAGCCTCAGTCTGCTCCGCCGCATCCAGTCAGCCACTGCCTCCAGGCACTGGGAAAGCACCGAGACTGCAGGGCCTGGCTCAGTTGAAAATGAGAGGTATAGCTGGGTGCCATCAGCATATTGGTGGGAACGCACACCAAACCGCCTCACAACCTCCCCCTGGGGTTGCATATAGATCTTAAACAATAATGGAGACAAAATAGAATCTTGTGGTACGCCGCAAGAGAGATCCTGGGGGCTAGATGTTTCAGCCCTCAACACCACCCGCTGGCTCCTTCCTGAGAGGAACGAGCGGAACTATCCAAGGACTGTCCCATCCACCCCACCCCCCCAGGGACCGTAATCATCTCAGCAATAACCCGTGGTCCGCTGTATCAAAAGCAGCTGAGAGATCTAACAGGACAAGTAGTGTTGAATGCCCTGAATCCATCTCTCAGTGGAGGTCGTCCACCAAGGCCACCAGCGCAGTCTCAGTGCCATACCCTAGGTGAAACCTCAATTGAAAGGGGTCTAGAAAACTGATGCCATCCAGGTGACCCCCAGGCCCTGCTGTGCCACTACCCGTTCAGTAACCTTCCCTAAAAAGGGAAGGTTAGAGCCGCCGGTAACTGGCTGGTGCATCAACGTCCAAAGATGGTTTCTTTAACAGGGGCCTCACCACCGCCTCCTTGAGGCAGTCCGGCACCCTACCCTCCCAAAGGGAGGTGTTGATCACTCCCGCCAGCACCAGCCCCAAGGTCTCCCTGGAGACTTTCACCAGCCATGGATCTAATTCGCAAAAGGTGTCCCTAACAGACCCCAGGACACCCACGGCATCAGCTGGCGTCACTTCCTGAAACGGATCCTAGAAAGATGGACCAGATGGGGCATCCATAACCCCAAGCTATTCTTCCTCTGCATCAATCCCGACTCCAAAATCGCGCTGAATCCGAGCGATCTTACTTCCGATATAGTTTATAAAATTATGAGTGGTGTGAAACATGTAAATAGGGAACGGATATTTACCCTAACTGCTAGAACAAGGGGACACTTGCATCAGATTTAAAACAAATAAGAGAAAGTATTATTTCACTCAGCACACCATTAACTTGTGGAATTTGCTGCCAGAGGAAGTGGTCACAGCCAGTAGTGTAGCTAGTTTTAAAAAGGGATTGGAGAAGTTCTTGGAGGAGCTGTTAATGGCTATTAGCCAAGTAGGTTTTGGGGACATAGCCTCTTACTGTTGGGCGCTGGAACAATAGGGAATGGATTGTCCTTTGTGACCTGTTGGGTACTTCTCCCAAGAGACAGAGATTGGTCACTTTCGGAGACAGGATGCTGGGCTTGATGGACCATTCGTCTGACTCAGTAAGGCACTTCTTATGTTCTTATGAGGGGAGAGGAGCCAATGGGCATCACCAACCTTGAACGGGAGGCACGGTCCTTTGGTGGTAGTGGTGGGTGGGTTTGTGGGTTAAGCTGTGCCACTGAACCTGGGGTTCAGTTGCAGTGAAGACCAAGAATTCTCCTGCAAATTCAGCATTCTGTCTTGGCCCTGGCTATTCTCCTCCAGGGGAAAGCTGGTGAAAATTATTTTGATGTAAGAGGCCATGGCTTAATTACCATTGAAGAGAATAAGCATATGAATTTGAAGATATTTGCACGCCCTTGTTGAGCACATTTGGGTAAATGTACATGTACACACTCCCATTGAGATTGCTTGGAAAAAGCTAGACCTATTCTGCCTAGCCTGTCCTATTAATATTTTATTATGATTATATTTATGGCACTGAACAGTTGTGATTAGACATGTGTCCTTTGGCCCGAGGAGCTTACAATCTTTTCTCCCCTTCCTAAGTCCTGCCTCCCCCACACATTCTTCCATTTCTTTTCTCCCTACATATGTGGATTGTTGTTCTATTACTAAAGCCCTTATTTTAATGTGCTTGGTTTATTCAGGATTGTTGTGAAGTTTTAGAGCTTCAAATAGAACGACGGAATTTCCAAATATATTTGTAACTCCGTAGAGTGTACGGTATCTGGGATCATGAGCCTGTGTAAACTGTAAGTTCTTTTATTTGATGTATTTTGTGTTAGTTGAGAAAGTGTTAGTGTTTTATAACAAATATAAAAATGAATCACACAAAAAAAAGGTAGCGGCAGCTTTAGGATAAAAAATGGCTTTTTTGTGCCATTCCTAAATTTGCCATTTAACCCCCCCCCCCCCAAAACAACAACTTTTTTTCTAGAAAAACAAACCCTCTTACTTTTTTCAGTTACTTTTGTGTTTTCTCTTTCTCCCCCCTGCCCCTCCCCCCCCCAGTTCACAGAGGAAGAGGTCATCCCACTGGTGGTGACGTGTGCGTGGAACCTCATTCATTGGCCCATTGCTGTCACCTCTTGGGTTTGGCAGAAAAAAAGATCAGTGGCAGACGCTTGGTGTGGGAGCATCCAGATCCCTGCTTTAACGTACCAGTCACCTCTGTCCTCCAAAGCCAGGAGCCCAGATTTCCCCTCAACTCCACTCTCAGAATCAGGAAGAGAACCCAGGAGTGCTGACTTTCAGCTCTAACCCATAGACCGCACTGCTCTCCTGGAGCTGTAAATAGAACCCAAGAGCCTCGACTCTGCACTCCTACTCTAACCACTAGCCCGTACTCCCCTAGAACTGGAAAAACAACCCAGGAGTGCTGGCTCCCAGACTTCCATGCTCCTAACCGCTAGACCTTCCAGATCTGGAAATAAGAGCTGGGAGTCCTGGCTACCAGATCTATCCACTAGGTTCCACTCCCCTTGCAGAACTGGAATCAGAGTCTAGGAATCCTAATTCTTAATCCTACCTTCTCTCTAGCCTCTCTTAATCCTACCACTAGACTCTGTTCTAGACTTCTCTTCCAGAGCTGAGAAAGAATGTAGGGTTCTTGGTCTTCTGCTCTATGTGCTGCACCCCACTCCCATCCCAAATCTTGGGATTAGAATCTAGACATCCTGGTTCCCAAGCTCCCCGCCCCCTTCTTTATCAACTAGACCTCACTCCCTCCAAGAATTAGAAGGCCTAACTCCCAGACCCCTGCTCTCTCTCACTAGACCACATTCCCCTCCCACCTCCCAGAATTTGGAACAGAGCCCAGCAATCCTGATTCCCAGCCCCCTTTCTCTAGCCCTAGAGCCATTTTTTCCTCCTAGTTCTGGGAAAAGAAACCAGGAGTCCTGGCTCGATTCCAGAGACCCCTGTGCTCTAACCACTAGACCCTAGTTCCCTCCCAGAGCTGAGAACAGAACTCAGGAGTTCTGGGTCTCAGCCACCCTGCTTTAACAACTCAACCACTCGTGGGGATTAGAAGAACTCAGGAGTCCTGGCTCCCACCCTCACCCCTGCTGACTCGGAGCTGGAACCGACCTAGGAGTCCTCTGCTGAGCTAGCTGGCTGCCATGTTGTAATTCTGGTGGTGGGCTCAGTGGTGGGACAGGAAGCCTTTTGAGGGCAGGCTGTATAAGTCGGGTTTAGTAGGACTGTGACCATCAAGCTGCTGCCAGTGTGCCCCTCTCTTGTAGTAGCCTGCGGAAGTCAGTCTGGAGGTGACTGACAATGTCAGGATACGGGAAGTTGTCGGAGTTATTGAGCACTGCTTCCTGTGGCCTGGCTGTTCACACACATTTGTCAGCGACTATCGGGCCAGGCCTCAGGGCTCCCCATTGTCTGAACCAGCCCCCGCCAGCACAATGCTATATATAACCCCACTCCCTGATGGCAGGGAAAGGGAATTGTTTGGGGCTTGCTTTCCCGTATTGTCGATCGTTGGCAGCGCTGCTGATAAGGCCCTGTGCTGACACAATGGAAAGCCCTAGGGGTGGGTGCAGCCCTGGGCAGGCTGTCTCCAGGGGGGGCTAGAGTGTTGGACAGGACAGCATAAAGGAGGGGGACAGGGAGGTGGGTTTTGTAACTGGGGAGTGAAAAGGGTCAGGGGGAAGCTAAGGGGTGCTGGCATGAAGATAAAGCTGAAAAAAGGGATAGAGGCTAGTGGTTATAGCAGCGAATCCAAGACTCCTGGGTTCTGTCCCCAGCTCTGGAATGGGAATAGACTAGGTTTGTCAGATGTCCAGGATTTTCCTGGACGGCCTGGGAACGATGCCATTTTTCCAGTGTCCATGACAACCCCCTATCCTGGACAGTATAACATTCAGGAATCTCTCAAGGTGTACCAATTAGTGAAATGCCTTGGAAAATGTACTATTGCTCTTAAAGAAAAATGATCTGAGACCACTTGGCATTTGTTATCAATACTGTGCCTTTCCCCCAACCTTCGTGTTAACTTCCAGCCGACAGCCTCCTCCTTCCCCTGTGACACGACATGCTTGGCAGAGGGAAAAACAGAAGGTCTATGTTCACCGAGTCACTGAACATCTACAAGGTCATAAACAGTCCGTTTGACTCCCACTGGGATTGTGTATGGTATTAGCATACAAATAACTGAGCTATTGCCTTTTCCATATTAATTTTGAAAGAAGTATCAGCTATGTTTTAAAAACTTTTTTATAAATGAAATGGTATATTGCTCCAGTCGTGAGCAAATTGTACCCTGTGGGGCCCCTATTAATTGCCTATCCAAGGGCACGACGCAGGAAGGGAAAGCTATCCACCTGACACTTTACTGGTTGAACATCGTGTCCAGGAATTTCCCATAAATTATCTGACCACTCCAGAGTGGGGACTAGTGGTTAGAATGGGAGAGGGCCTGGGAGGCAAGACTCCTGGGTTTTTGAGGGGTGGGAGGGTGGGGGTAGGGGAGGGAGATTGTAGTGAATTAGAGCAGGGGATAGTGGGAGCCAGAACTCTTGGGTTCTCTGTTTCCAGTTCCTGGAGAGGAGTGGGGTCTAGTGCAGATGGGAATGGGAACCAAGAGACTCATAGTTTAATTACTGGTTCTTTGTGGGGAATGAAGTGGTGATGAGGGGCTGGGATTTAGGACTTCAGGGGGTGTTTTTAAATGAGCAAGGCTGGGGGCAGGGTGTCTGTGGCCACAGAGTGGCACAGCTGTGGAGCACCCACTCGGGTGGAGTGTGTGGGGAGGGATTCTAACCAGTAGCTACCGCAGCAGCTGCCTTGCGCACTCCCTGCCATGGGGAAGGAGGAGGTGCATTGGGCAGGCCTTTAAAATTGACATGTCCTGGGCATGAGCACTGGGGAACCAGTGTGGCAAATTCTGACAGCACGTCGGGCTCCCCACCGCTCACGGCCAGTTCTGGTGACTTGCAAAGACCTTGCCCCCCACCCACAGTGCCTCTGAGTGGGGGACCTGTCTGCTGGCATCGGTGGTTGCCCCAGTTCATACGGGCAGGGGATACGTGGGGGCCTCTTGCCACGCACTTTTTTGGCTTGCCCCCCACGGTGCACTCTGGATTTTTTGGCAGTGGGCTGTGAGTGGCCGTAAGTGGGTGCTGAGTGGCCCATGGGAGCATGCATCATCCCGCACCACCTTCGGACAGGCATTTGGATGCTTGGTTACTGGGTGGCCATGTGTGGTAGTATCATTTAAAACCACCTGAGATGCTACCATGCATGGTCACCCAGGAGTCGCTCATCCGACTGCCCGTCTGAAGGTGGTGGATGGGGATGCGCACTCCCGTGAGCTACTTAGTACCCGCTTGTAAACATTTATATAGTGTCAGTCATGTGACCTGGTGCTGTACAGAACATAGAAATAGACGTGGTCCCTGCCTGTGGCTTACAATCTAAAAGACAAGGAGGGGGAGACAGGGAGAGGGGACAGTGGGAGAGACAGGGGAGAAGACAAACAAACATTCAAGTGGATGTGAAGTCTCAGGTGCGTGTGCTTGGCTTGGTTACAATCAGGTTG
>QEPC01003729.1:1836320-1862436 GCA_003113815.1 Sphenodon punctatus
CACTGGCTCCCCCTTCCTGAACGTATCCTGTTTAAACTCCTGGTATTCACGTTCAAAACACTCCACAACCAAGCTCCCCCTTACCTCTCGGACCTAATCTCCCTACGCACTCCTGCACGTGCTCTCTGCTCTTCCTCTGTCCCCTCCCTCACTCTCCCCCGTTTCTCCTGCTCACCTAACTGCCTTCGACCCTTTTCCCTCACTGCCCCCCATGCCTGGAACTCCCTCCCTACCCACATCCACCTTGCCCCCTCCCGCTGCTCCTTCAAATCCCTCCTCAAGACCCACTTTTTCCTCGCCGCCTTTCCCAATGCCTGCTAGTCGTTCCCCATATACTTACTGTCTGCCCTCCTCTGCAGACTGCTGCAACCAACCTGATTGTAACCAAGCCAAGCACACGCACCTGAGACTTCGCATCCACTTGAATGTTGTTTGTCTTCTCCCCTGTCTCTCCCACTGTCCCCTCTCCCTGTCTCCTCTCCCCCGCCCCCTTTGTCTTTTAGATTGTAAGCCACAGGCAGAAACGCGTCTATATGTTCTGTACAGCGCCAGGTACATGACCGGCGCTATATCAATATTTATAATAATAATAATAATAATAACCTTGAGGTTTCCATTTTGGCCTATGGGAGTCTCAGACCAAAATGGCCCGAGAACTCCCATAGGTTCACACCTGCACAAAATCCTGCCCTGACATGTGCGAGGGAAGCCGCGGCACATCCCCGTTTGCACCGGCTCTTCTGCTATCCGGCTCCTCCCTGCTGCCGCATCTTCCCTCACGGGTCTCGCTGCCGCCGCACTGCGTCAGGGGTGAATGCGGCCTCAGAGTAAAACCAGAGGGGGTAGTTAGCAAGTAGCAGCAACCCTAGCAGTGTCACAAGCTGCAGAAGGTCTTGCCCTGAGACTACTGTACAGGCCTTGTCGTGAGACAGGCTGTGAAGTTGTTGTTTCAGAGGGTTATTTGGCATCCTAACCTGGACACTGGGCAAAAGACGCTAGTTCTCAGACTGTTTGAGTGGTAACCCCTATGACCACGCTGTGTCACTTACACATAGTCACGCTGAGAAGACTCTCTCTCTCTCACACATACACACGTGTGCACACAGACACATGATCTCACTCAGAGCCAGATTCACACATGAATGTGAAACTCACATCCCACAATGAGGCTTTCCCCCAGTTATTCTCGCACCCTCCTTTTGCCACCATCCCTCTCCCCTCATTTCCTCTCATGGTGATATTCACATTTCCAGCCTTTGCAAACCCTCTTCCCCTCCAACCCCAGGAATAACAGCTGCTTCCCTGCTCCACACGCCCGCTCGCTCCAGATTCTTCACAGCCCCTGCTCTCCTTTCCCATGCATCCCCCCATGCATACTCTAAACTCAGTCCTTTCTCATCCCTTGTGGCCACTTGTCCCAGGGCCTGGGAGAAACTGCAGCCACTCAAATATCCCTCTTTATCTGTTTATTTAGCTGTCAGAAAATGAAATCTCCCTCCCTTACTGCTGGGAGCATTAGAGTGGCCATAGGAAATAGCAAATGCGAAGCAGGTCACGGTGGCCTTTACAGCAAGGGGGTGGTGGTGGGGAACGGCGAGGGGAATGGGTCACTTTAGTGCACCAGAGCTCAACATGAACTAGAGGGTCAGCTGCAAAGAAACAGCACAGCTCTTAAATAGGGCTGGATACCATAGGAACATAGATTACCAGTCTCATAGATTATAAGCAGGGACCGTGTTGTTTTCCCCATTGCTGCCAATGAGAAAAATGCAGTGAACACAGGTCACTAAATATAAGTTCTGAAGGGGCCACTGAGATCATCTAGTATGAGCAAGCCCGGGCCACTGAATTTCTTTTAGTTGTTACACTGTCAAGTCATCTAACAGCATCTCTCTTTGGTGAGAATGTCAGGTGTTGATCTGGAGGGTGCAGGTGATGGATTGGATTGGGTGAATCCCAGTTTGAAATAGGAAATAATGATTTGATTGGATGAGTGAGTTTTAACAGATTGGAAATTCAGACTCAAAGAAACAAGAATGGAAATTGCCAAACTCATTGACACTAAAGTTCATGCCGTTGTCCCGAGATTTGACCAAAATGAATCCTCAGTGGGGGGGGTCAAATCTTTGGACATACTTTGTGAATCAGAAGAGGCCGATTCATTTGAGCCCTAGGAGCCATCAGCTGATTCTGAACCTACTCTGAGTGTGTTCAAATGACATGAGTTTCACCAGGGAGAATTTAATCCTGGCTAAGGCTACCTGGGAGAGAGAATGGTTTGTGTGGCTTGCTCTGATCTTGGGATTAAACGACCTTTTGCAGAATGGAATCCAGCGACAGCAACCACATGAATGCTTAGTTTGAAGGAAGTGACTGCACCCCCCAACCCTAAAAGGGACACACTGTTTGGGGGTTTAAGACACTCAACTGCCTCCCAGAAAGTTGTGGCTTTAAGTCCTGATCTTGCACCAGATGCTCACCCAGCTGTGAATGGATTCTTGACTCATCGGGTTAGAGAAGGTCAAAGTAAGTCAGACGGACCTGGCTACCTCACTTTCTTATTGACTAGTGCATCTTAACCACATTGATTTGATGAGTCAAAGGCTACATTCTGACAAAGAATTGTCCTTCTGTTTTACCCTTGAAGCATTCACTAAAACAGACTGCTAAACTGGTTATTTAGGAGTGGGATAGAAATATGGATCCCTGAAAAATCAGGAGTACGTACTCTTCAGTTTGTATTTTGAAGTAACTGTTAACATGAGGGGCATGACCTCTCAGCTAATGAGAGGATACTGACGCTGCACTACTTTGGTTTACCCTGTTTGTCTGAATGCTACAAAAGTAGAGTAGTTACTTTAGTTTACCTTTCTTCATTGGAATGTGGTCAAAGTGGCCAAACCATGAGGTGCAGAATAGGTTTTGACTGTTTTCTCAAAGGGGTAGCATATGTTGGTGTTTTCCCCCTAAGGCAGGCTAGTTTGCAGTAGGACCTGTTTCAGTATAAATGCAGAGGTGTGGGGAACCTTTTTGCCCCTGGAGGCAGGGGGGAGTGCACTTTGAAAATGAATGCACACTTCATGAGCTCGATAGGAATTGAGGGATGGGAACTCAAGAAGGAAGTTCAGGATCGGGGAAGGGAGAGAAGGGTCCAGATTATGGGTCTGACCCAGATATCCAGCCTCTTCCTCAAATGCATGTCCTCCTCTCTACTCCCTCCTGAGTGTACTTCTTCAGTACTTGAAGGTAGGGACTGGATCTGTGGGCCAGATCCAGGAACCAGAGAGGGGCCAGGCTGTATTTGGTTAAGGAGACATTGGGCAATTTTAGACATGACATAAAGATCAGGTGTCAAAACCCCTAAGCACGTGTTTGGCCATTGTGTGTAAGAACCATAACAATCCCAACATTAATTTGGCCACCCACTGAACATGCGATGTGAAGGACACATCACAAGGACAATTTGCGTGTTCCGGCTGAGCACATGGCCAGTGTTGTGTCTAATGATATCGCATGGCATTGTAGCAGGTACAACATGGGGAAAGAGGCAGCAGTGCTTGTGTGCTGAGATCGGGAGGTGAGCAAAACGCCGATTTGCCCCAAGATGGGCTGTGTATCTAAGCAGCACCACATGGTGAGCACAGGGCCAAAACGGTGTTCAAAACACACATTCAGACACCCATTGACGTTATGTCTAAAGACACCCAGTAACTGCACAGAAGTGCCTGGGCACATTCAGGAGTCTGGAAAGAGCTCCTGAGCATGCTTTCCCCTCCAGCTGGCTGGTGGGGAGTTGTACGTTTTGCGCTCTCTGTGTTATCACGAAGCTGTTTCCTGAGCTCTGATAAGAATGGACAGTAAAATAGAGGAATTCATTCAGCCGTCCCACCCTGGGCTCCCACACAAAGGGCCCTGTTATCATTGCCACAAACTTTGTATGGCAGGAAAAAGTGGGACAATTCAGTTTGGAAATCTTAAGGAAAGGGAAAAAAAATTTCCACGACTCTGTTACCAGAAGTTGATCAGTCTTGTTCCGTGCTTTCCCTTGCTGTGTGACAGGAGCACACTGAGGGGCACCAAAGCCTCAACTTGACCTTTAGATCCAGCGAGCAGGGGACTTTATGAATTATTAGTGGCTATGTCATGTTCCACCACCAGCAGTTTTAACAGGCTCAACTGCAGTGGCAGCCTAGTCTCAGCACCTTTGCCCAGTCTGTCCTGAAACTTTTCTCTGCATCAGCTTCCAGCCTACAGGAGCTTCCTCCTCCCAGGCATTTGGCTCGCCTTATATAGGGTACAGCTGCCTACTAAAGGCCAATAGTTTAATATCAGGCTGCTGGTAGTGGCCAGCATGTGGGCAAACCCAGGGCATAATCCTGCAAATACTTATAGCATCCTGCCATAAGTTACAGGAAAAGACCTGCTTCAGGCACTGCTGCTTTATGCAGTTTCCACATTGTTGAGATACCCATGCTCCAGTTTAGGAACTATTTGTCAAGGCTGGGGTCTCTCTCACACACTCCCACCCCTCACTCACTTGCACATACCAGAAGCGCCCTTCTGTTCAATGTGTAACTGAGACTGCTGGGCGAGATCATACCAAGGTTTGGAATGAAGTGTCATCAGTATGGCCTTTTTTACACGGACTGGGGTGGGAGTGTCAACGCGGTGGGTGTAGGTGAGTGTGTGCCCGTTTACACGGACACCCATCCACCTACACCTACCGACACCCATCTCCACCCATGGAACATCCTCCGTTCTTTCTGAGGGCTCCGTGGGTGGAGGTAGGTGTAGGTCTGTGTGCGTGCGGTGGGAGCGTGCACGCACAAACACCCACTGCCCATGGCGTTTACACGGGCGCACACCCGCCAAACACCCATCCCCCCATCTACCGGTGGCTGTTTACACGGACTGCCCCCCCCCACACCTGCCCGAACACTGAGCAGCAGCGGGGGTGGGCGGAAGGGAGGCATCCATGTAAAAATGGCCTATGTTGATGACACCCAATTCTATTTCTCTTTTTCATCTGACCCAGGCCCTGTAGTTTTGGTGCTCACCCAGTGCTTGGGTGCTGTTGGGAACTGGACGTGAGCAGAATCCAGACAAGACTGAGATGATGATGGTTGGCTGAGTTTGCGACCTGGGGATGTTGGGAGGCCTTTCATTGGCGGGGCCCAGCCTCTCTTCGTCACGCAGGTTTGCAGGCTTGGGGCGCTCTTGGATCCATTGGCTGCACCTGGATTGTCAGATGGCCAGGAGTGCATTTCACCAACTCCATCTGGTGAGAAGAGTGCAATTTAAAAATCGGATTAGGATCTGGCCACTATCATCCATGCCTTCATAATCTGCAATGGGCTGTAATTGGGGCTGCCCTTGGTGACTGTTTGGAAGTTGTAGCTGGTGCAGAATGCAGAGGCTCGCCTTCGGTTAAGGGTGGGTCGCTGGAAGCACATTACACCAGTGCTCCAGAATCTGCATTGGCTGCCAGTAACTTTCTGGGCACAATTCAAGGTGTTGTTTTTGACCTATAAACACCTAATTGGCTTGGGCCCCAAGTATCTGAAAGACCACCATGTTGCATCATGGTTTCTGAGGTCAGCTGGGAGCGTTCTCTTGCTGGTATCATCTGCCCACCTGGCTGTCCCACAATTATGGAACTTCCTCCCCTTGGAGGTGGTTCTGCTCCCAAACCTGTTCATCATCTAGAAACAATGTAAGACCTTTTTGTTTGGCCAGGCATTTGGCTGGCAGGAGTAAGGTTGGGGAGTGGCAGGCTAGGGTATTTTATCAGTTTTATCAGGGTATTTTAATATTTGGTCTGTTTTGTGGATCGGCTGGAGTTTGTATTGTTTATATATTGTAACCCGCTCTGAGCCTCAAGGAAATGGGCAAGATAAAAATGTAACTAAATAAACAGACAAACAAACAAACTTGGGCACCCCTCTACACCTATTGGTTTTGTTGCTCACAGATTAAGTTTGGGAAGCTAGTCACAGTGCCCATGGCTACAACTCAAGGTGAATCCTTTAGCAGCTGTCTCCAATGGTTAATCACAACTCACCGGTTAAGAACCCATTTTGTGGCACCATCAAAAAAAGCAACCAGGTCTATTGAGAGAAATCTGGCAGCTGGGGGCCCTCGAACTCCCATTCTCCACCCCATTGTAGGTTTAGAAATCAATTTCTGGAGATCATACTTTGCCAATTGAAAAACAAGGGGAACATGCATCCCTGTCCATGGCTCTAGAAGTGGAGCCCCAGGGCCTTGATCATAATGAACAGGGTCATTCACACTGCTGAGCCCTAGTGTTTCATCTGGCTTCAGATCCCCAGCAGGCCTCTGTGTTTATGTTTAGTTGCAATTCTTAGTGTTGTTTCTGAAACCATGAGTGTTTAAAAGAAACAGAAGATTCCATCCAGTACAATCTGTTACCTGAGATCTGTGTACTCATATCCTCACCACATGGACCAGCCAGCCATCATTCTTGATGTAACCAAGCCAAGCGCTTGCACCTAAGACCTTGCATCTTCGTGAATGTTACACTCCTTCTCTCTCCTTCCCCTTCCTTTGTTTCCCCCACTCCCATCTCTGACTGTAAGCCCTAGGGCAGGGACCATGTCTATTCCATTACTTTGTAAAGCACCAGGTACATTGCTTGCACTATATAACTGCTTGATAATAATAATAATAATAATTAATAATGATGGTTGTGACACTTGTTTGTGATGCCTAATTTGAGATCATCTACCCTAGTTCATCCCTATGCAACATTATTGTGTTGTTTGGAAAGCATGCCTGCTACATGCTGCTACCCAGCTGCTCCTCCCTTGTTCATCTGTGACTATTGTGGGTGAACAATGAGAAACAGGTAGCCATCTATGGGTGGGGCATCAGGAAGATTACTGGAGGTAGGGGGCAGGGCTTACCTATGTGAGCCTGGGAGCAGTGGTGGGAGTCAGAGTGGCAGGGGCAATGGGAGTAGTGGTGGTGGTGGTAGAGATACTAGGGGCCCCAGGAGTGGTGGTGGCAGCAGTAGTGGCAGGGGCACTAGGAGTAGTAGTGGTGGTGGTGGTAAAGATACTAGGGGTCCCAGGAGTGGTGGTGGGAGCAGTAGTGGCAGGGGCACTGGGAGGAGTGGTGGTGGTGGTAGCAGAGATACTAGGGGCTCCAGGAGTGGTGGTGGGAGCAGTAGTGGCAGGGGCACTGGGAGTAGTGGTGGTGGTGGTAGCAGAGATACTAGGGGCCCCAGGAGTGGTGGTGGGAGCAGTACTGGCAGGGGCACTGGGAGGAGTGGTGGTGGCAGAGATACTAGGGGCCCCAGGAGTGGTGGTGGCAGCAGTAGTGGCAGGGGCACTGGGAGTAGTGGTGGTGGTGGTGGTAAAGATACTAGGGGTCCCAGGAGTGGTGGTGGTAGCAGTAGTGGCAGGGGCACTGGGAGTAGTGGTGGTGGTGGTAGGAGAGATACTAGGGGCCCCAGGAGCGTGGTGGCAGCAGTAGTGGCAGGGGCACTGGGAGAAGTGGTGGTGGTGGTGGTAGCAGAGGTACTAGGGGCCCCAGGAGTGGTGGTGGGAGCAGTGGTGGTATGGACCTGAGAGTAGTGGTGCCAGGAGCAATGGTGCCAGGGGTCCTGGGCCATGAAGAAGAATAAGCCAAGGTTGGCTGTGGCCAGACAGCACCTCCAGGTGCCGGATAGTCTCTTTAATGAGCTGCTGCTGTTGCCACCCACACCTTAGAGGGTGACCGAGTACTCCAGCAATAGAAAGCAGTCTCCCTCCTTCAACCTCTGTCATGGCTTCACACACACACACCCCCTCCGCTGCCACTCCCAAGACCTGCAGAGATAAACTCTGCCCCCGCCTCCCTGCCTGTTGCTGCTGAATCACATCTAGTAATCCAGCTACATGTGCAATTCAGCAGGTGTAGATTCCACATGTGTTTGAATTTCACACACATGGCAGCTCCCAGCACTGATGCTGATGTCCCATAGTCTGTGACAGGGCGAGATGAGGAGGGGCAGAGAGAAAAAGCCTCCAGTGCTAAGTCAGACACATCTTGCCTGCCTGCAAGGTGAAGAGCCAGTGGCTCTTTTCCATTTATGACCCTTATCAGCTACAAACTTTTATTTGCACAAGGGTCACCCCCCCTCCAGCCTCATTCTAGGGAAACATGTTATGCTCCCGTCACACGCTTACATTGCCTGGAAGTGCTTTCTCAGCCACCGGGCTGGCCTCTGGAAAGGGCCTGCTGTGAAAATTAACTCATCTGTGTTGTTCTTGGAGAGCAAGGAAGGCAGCTTGCTACAGCTGTCCTCCAGTCCGCACAGTGACAGCAAGGGCCAGCCCTGTCATAACAAGGAAACAATAGGAGCCAAGAGAGGATAATTATTGCAGCCCAACTCTCAGACAGTGCTGGCACCGGGAGCTCCACGCCTAAGGCATGAGTGTCCGTGGGGGATGCAGGCAAGGGACTCTCTTTGTCTTGTTTTTCACCTTGCTGGAGGTTTGGGAAAAGCATCGGCCCTAACCTTGCCAATGAAAATATTAGCTCTGGGGCAGCAGAGGTAGCAAAAACACAGCACAAAGCAAATAAATAAATCACGGGCGCTCACACCACTGTTGGCCAGGGCAGTCGGAGGTGTCTGCATCGTTACCTTTCACACGGGCATTTCCTCTGCCTTCAGCTGAGTGTGGATTCCACTCTTTTCAAGGCCAAGAGGGATAACAGCACAAGTAGCTCAACACGTAACCTCACCAATAACAATCAAGCCTCTCTGGTGCATTCCTCTGACCCATAAGACTGCAAGACCCCACCATTTCTGATGCAAATTATTCATTATTGATTATTATTATTATTATTATTTATAAAGCGCCAGCAATGTGCCTGATGTTGAACAGTCATGATTAAGGACAGATCCCTGCCCTGAAGAGCTTCCAGTCTAGGATGGACAAGGGAGAGGGGCACAGAGGGAGAGGCAGTGGTACATTCATGAAGCTGGGAAGTTGCAGGTGCATGTGCTTAGCTACAAGGGCGGAGAAAGATCCTGAAAGATGAGATGGTCTAACAAGAATGAACAAGCAATCTATGGGGATGAGGAGCTAGGAAAAGCCTGATGGAAGAGGTAGGTTTTAAGAGGGATTTGAAGGATGGGAGGGAGCAGAGCATGTGTGCTTAGGGAGGGAGTTCCAGGCATAGGGGCAGCATGGCTGAAGGGTCAAAGATGATTTAGGGATATCAAGACAAGTAGCCAACCAGTTTCACAAATTTGCACTTACTGATTCAAATTCCAGCTGCAGATTTCACACACTGTAGCTTGCAAGTGACATCCTTGGTTAGTTTGGACATCGTTAATTTGGAGTGGCTTTTACAAAGGTAGGTAAGAGTGACAAAGTTACTAGTATCCCTTTTCAACAAACCGAACATTGGAAACAAAGCATTTGCTTAGTTTTTTCTTTAGACGGGTGGGCAAAGTTCCCAACCCGAAGAGCTGCATACCAAAACCTTCATGTAGCCGAGAGCCACAAGACACGTGTGTGGCACTGTGCACACATAAACTTCTGCTTCACAATTGCCCAGTGGGGTCAGTGTTCTGTAGATTCTGAGGAGTAGCTGCAATTCAGCTGCTGAGACTTGAGTGCAACAATGAAGGACACAGGACCATTCAGCCAGCACAGAGCCCAGGACCAGCCTTGACTCAGGCCACTTTCAGACATGCCTCCGCCCCCCCCAGCGTGCATATTCTGGCTGCAGGAGGAAATGCGCAGCCAGAATATGCCAGAATATGTGCAGGGGCCGGGCTTGCCGGCAGAGATGTGCAGAGCTTGATTTCCTGCTCTGCATCCCTGTGCGTCTCTGCCGGCAAAGCTGCAAGTGCGCGGGCGGGGGGGACTTTCAGACTGGCCGATCCCCGCGCATATCCTGGCTGTGCATTTCCTCCCACAGCCAGAAGATGCGTGTGTGTGTGGGAGGGGATGTCTGAAAGTGGTCCAAGTGCCACTCTTGAACTGCACAAGAGCTTCACGAGGCTCCCAAGCCACAATTTGCCAACCCCTGGTTTAGATTAATTCTGTTTTGATCAGTTCAATGTTCCACAAAGTCAACCCTTCTCCCATGCTCCCTCCTATGCCTGGAACTCCTTCCCCAAACAAGATGTTCTGTTCCTTTCTTCCCATAAAATCCCTCCTAAAAACCTACCTCTTCCATCACGCTTTCACTAGCTCCTCACCCTCGCTAATGCTCCTTCTACCATCCTATTCTTCAGGATCCTCCTCCCCCCCCTGTAATTAAACTAAGAACATACACCCTTAGCTTCTTAGCTTCATAAATGTATCCCTGGGTAAAAACAAACGTGACCAGAAGCCATCACGGACTGGACACGGTCCAGACTGGTTTGGGCTGCAGAACAAATGTTTGCACGGCCAGGGCCTGGAGGTCGGGGGCGAGGGAGGGAGATGCACAAATGTGCGGCCGGTCCTGCCCTGTGCTGCACTGAATGCTCTACCCCTGCCATAATGGGCAGCCATGGTGGCCTATGAGGCTCAGCGGGAACAGATGTGCTAACATGCTGTGGCCTGCTTTGCCCTGATTGGGTGGATCTTAGCTCAGGCTGTGACCACAGAGGTTTCTAGGGTCATAGCCTAGTCACCAATCCCAAGGGTCATAGACTAATCACCAATCCCAAGTCACTATCTTGTGGTGCCTTCACGAATGTGCAGGCGAGGTCCAGTGCAAAGTGTGCCAAAGCAGGCCAAAGCAGTCTGCTGTCATGTTTGTCAGCACCCCCCTCTCTCCCTATGTCTCCCTCCCTCCCGTGCCCATCCTAGATTGTAAGTGCCTCAGAGCAGGGACCCGTCTCTAATCACGGCTGCTTAGCACCAGGCACATTGTTGATGCTATAGAAATAATAAATAATAATAATAATAATGTTAAATAAAACAGAACTAAGCGACCACAAATTTAGATTTTGTTAAACTAAGCAAATTGCACAAAATCAGACGTGGTGCAAACATTCATGGGAGTATTTGTTAAACGAAATGAAGAGTTGAATTTGATTCACAAATCAGGATAGCTTGCGTGCTGTGTGAAGGCTCAGTCAGAACGGCGGGAGTGAATGAGGAGGCATTGTTGCAAAAATAATATCCGGTGCAAAACCTACTGGGGGCACTGGGGGCTGTATGTTTGATCCATGGGTGATAAAGCCTGTACTCAAGGCCGGCCTTAGAATTTGTGGGGTCCAGGGCAAAAGTAAAAATGAAGGCCCCCGGTGGCCCCATTCCTTTGGGGGGCACTGCCCATAGGGCCCTAAAGGTGGTCATGTTTGGGGACTGGCTGGGATGGATTGGGGCCCCCATGCCTTGCCTGCGTGAAAACAGGTGCCACTGCAGAGCCCCCAGAAAGAACAGGGTGCAGGGAAGTCACTCCAGTTCACTCTGGTAAGACTGGCACTGCCTGTACTAAAGGCTTTTTTTCCCAGGAAATGGTACCGTCAGGGAAAGAGGATCTTGATTCTTACCTCTTACCCTGTGACACAGGCCTAACACAGGGGCAACAAGGACTTACCTCCCTGACCTCATGCTTTCAGGGGCCCCATGCTTCTGAGGATTGAGACTGGGTCGATGGGCCCGATGAAGGAACTGGAATGGGGCAGAGGATGTTTTTACACAAGCGCCTCCCCACCCATCGCACTTGTTGCAGGGCTGCATAGAGCACCAAGCAGCCCTGCAACATGCATGATGGGTGAGGAGGAGTTTGTCTAAAAACACTCAGACAGAGGCATAGCTAGGCTGAAATAGGCCATGGTGTCAAAGATGGAATAGGTCCCTTCCTGGAGAAGCTGCACCTGAGAGCGTGGGTCCCACCAGGCTTGTTGCCCCGGATGCAGCTGCAGCACCTGTCTGTATTATAGCTTTGCCCCCGGGGACGAATAAAAAACAGCCACAGGCTGGATTTAACCCCACCCTGACACAGAGCCACCACCAATTTTACACTCCTGTCCCGTCCATATAGTCACGGATTCATGCTCATTGTTTCTCCCATTGGCACCAATGGGGAAAATGCAGTGAACGCAGGTTCCCATCTATACTCCTAGCTCTCCCCCACCCACTCCAGTTTCCTTCCAAACCAGATGGTGACTGTGCTATTCTCACTTGCTCCATGGACTCAGCTTGCCTAAAAATTCAGCGCACACAGCTGGGAGAAAAAATAATAATGTATGTTTCAGCTGCTCAGGGTTATTTTTAAAAGCTACTTTTAAACAGCCACTTGCAAGAGAGAATGTACTGTACTGGAATATTTTAAGATCTCTGGTAATAGAAGCTGAAAACAATACAGAAGTTTCAGCTTTGTAGCTTATCTGGAATCCACTTCCATGTATTATGCGACAGCAATAGAGCTCATTGGCCAACTAGCCCTTTGTCACTGTACTTATGAGGGCAGAAAAAAATTACTGTACTACCCGTAAGAAGAGCTGGTCACTCTATAAAAAACAAGAACACAGAAGATAAAATCCTCTATCCATTAAAGTCAGTGGTAGTTTAGCCATTAACGTCAATGGTGGTGAACTGAACCCAGAGTCTGTTTGGTAAGAATTATGGAATCCCCAGGCCCTTAAGAAAGGTCTGATCACTTTTTTAAAAAAAAAAGGTTTTAAAGGTTCAAAAAAGAGAGACTGTTCACTCCTGACAACACAGGGAAGCAGTAAGAAATGCAGCTACTTTAAGGCAGCTCCCAAGAATGTCTGAGACTTTGCTATAGTCCCACAACCCGCCTCTGCAGCAAAAAGCAACGTACATTAAATATCACTTGGGATCACAACCCCTAGTTTGGGGATCACGGCCTTAAGGGGCTGTTTATTTATTTATTTTATTTATTTGTTTGCATTTTTTAGCCGCCCCCTCATGCCCATGGCATCTCGGGGCAGCTTATAGCATAAAAACAACAAACAATAAAACACCAAAAATTTAAACATTTAAAAACCTTCTAAAAACAAACAAACCACCCCGCTCAGAAGACTTTATCCCAACCCTCCCTCCCCTCCTCCGAAGGCCTGGGAGAACAGCCACGTCTTGCAGGCCCGGCGGAAAACCCACAAGCTTGGGGCCGGATGGGCCTCCTCCAGGAGGGAGATCCATAAATGCGGCACGGCCACTGAGAACGCCCTCTCCATTGTGGCCCCCCGTTTTACACGGGGGACCTTCAAGAAGGCGCTCCCGGTGGACCGAAGGGGTTGCTCTGGGGCATGGAGGGTGAGGCGGTCCCTGAGGTATGAAGGGCCAAGACCGTGTAGGGCCTTAGGCCAAAACCAACACCTTGAATCTGGCCCGGTACACTATAGGTCGCCACTGCAGCTCGCGGAGCACGGGCGTAATATGCTCCCATTGGCTCGTTCCTGTAAGGAGACGAGCCGCCGCGTTCTGCACTTGCTGCAGCCTCTGTACCAGCTTCAAAGGAAGCCCCACGTAGAGCGCGTTGCAGTAGTCCAGCCTCGAGGTGATGAAGACATGGATAAGGGTGGCCAGGTCGGGTCTGGAAATATAAGGGTGCAGCTTCCGCACTAGATACAGCTAGTGGAAGGCAGCTTTCACCACCACCTCCCGATCCAGGTGGAGCTCCGCATCCAACAATACTCCCAGACTCATAACCTGCTGGGCTGCGGGAGAGTGGACCCCCTCTACGAGGGAAACCAGCACCTCCTTCGCCCTGCCTACCGCCATCACCTCCATCTTATCAGGGTTGAGCCTCAGTCTGCTCTGCCTCAACCAATCCACCACGGCCTCCAAACATTGGGACAGTGCTGAGATGGCAGCACCCGGGTCGGTCGAAAAAGAGAGGTAAAGCTGGGTGTCATCAGCATATTGGTGGCAACGCACACCAAACCCTCTCATGATCTCCCCCAAGGGCTGCATATATACATTAAACAATAATGGAGAAAGAATGGAACCTTGCAGAACACCACATTCCAGGGCCCGGGGACTGGAAGATTCAGCCCCCAGGACAACCCACTGGCTTCTCCCCAAGAGGAATGAGCAGAACCATCCAAGGACAGTCCCGTCCAGACCACCCAGGGCTCGCAATCATCTCAATAGCAGCCCATGGTCCACAGTATCAAAGGCGGCCGAGAGATCTAGCAGGATCAGAAGTGTTGAATGTCCTGCATCCATCTCTCGGCGGAGATCGTCTGCCAAAGCCACCAACTCTGTTTCTGTACCATAGCCGGGCTGGAACCCAGATTGAAATGGGTCAAGGAAACCGATGCTGTCAAGATGCACCTGGAGCTGTAGTGTGACTGCCCGTTCAATAACCTTCCCTAGAAAGGGAAGGTTAGACAGAGGTCGGTAGCTAGCGAGTGCGTCCACATTCAAAGATGGCTTCTTCAGCAGTTGAGTAACCTTTACTTATGTTGACTCCACTAGGAACTGCTTATGTACGCAGGAGGACTGCATGAATCACACATGATTTGCATAAGCTACTGAGGTTATAGAATAATTATAACTCTGGCAGGAAGTGACGGAACTCCCATTGTTAATTTTGAGTAATCCTATGAATAGCAATGAGTATAGGAGTTAGAAACCCTAAGTATTTATGGCCAGCTGTGAATCATGTTCAACCTCCCATCCCCCACTGTATTACACAAGTCACTTGAGCAGGTTCAGAGGAGAGAAATCTCATCTCCTTTGTCTCACCTAGATTGTAAGCCCCTCAGGGCAGGGGTTTGTCTCTAATTCATGATATACTCTGACACCTGCCTGCATCCAGGCCTACCTGGGTCAGGTTTAAGTGGACCTGGCCGAGTCCCTAGCCTGCAGTCCACCTGTGCAGCAATGCCCCCTCCCCATCGAGTTGCTGACTAGCGCTTCCGCAATGCTATGGTGTTGCCCGGGGCAACAACCAGCTGGAGGTGGAGCAACAGTGTGGGTCCGCGCCTCAGACAGACCATTGCTCTGCCTTAGGCCAGTACCGGGGGTTTGGCTGGCCCGCTCCGCTGGCAGCGTTCCAGTATGTTCTGGAGCACCACCGGCTGGGCTGCCATGGTGCACGCGGAGCCTGGGGGCAAGGTGGAGCAGAGGAGGGGCTTCCGTCCATCTGAAAACACCCACTGTGCGGCTTGCTACCTATTCCTCATGATGCCCTTTCATATTGCTCACGACAACCTAGTGAGGGAGAGAGAGAACACATGCACCTTGGAACTAGCAAAGAAAAGGTTAAGATGCACCCAGCACTTCCATGCTTCCTGGCAGAAGGGCATGTGGGGGCTAGAAGAAGCTCTGAGCTGCTGCAGCTGGAAAAGTGGCATTTTAAACCATCTTAGCAAGGGTTCTTTAAAGAAACAGCCATCCTAAATAACCAGAAATAAAAAAAAAAAACAGCAAAAAAATGTTTACTTTTGGTTTCTGCTGACTTACAAGCACAGAACATAACCAGGGCTGAAATGAGATTTCACAAAAATGGGAATTCCCATTGAAATCCCAGTTCCCAATTTATTTATTCCCAAGATTTATAACCCGTCCCCTCCTGCCCAATGGCAGCCTGGGGCTGTGAGCGACAGGCCATCTGGGGGCAAGGTGGAGCAAGAGAAGAGGATGCTGTCCATCTGCAAATAACCACTGTGCACTCAGGAATGTCTGGATTGACATTGTTTCCCAGCTTACCCAGATCCCATTTACTGCTTTGCCATCAATTTCAAACTGCAAGAAGAATTACAGACACAAAACCACCTTTCTTCTATCTTGTTTGCACTCCATTTCCCTTTTCACTTTCTTGCCCCTCATGGGCTAATTGGCAGATTCCTTTTTAAGTCTGCAATCCAGTTGCAGATTTGTCAAAGCAAAGGGAACAACAATTCTAAGTGGAGGCACTGGAATGGGGGTTGAGCAGCACTGTGGGAGGTTAAGGGGTGGGTTGTTCACACAGGGATTGGCTCAGAAATGTGGAAACCACCAACCTGGAAGTAAAATGGTACCTGTGGTAAGTGGAAAATGAATGGTACTCACGCAGTAAGCTGGTAAATCAGGATGGTAGGTTGTAGTATTGCGAGAACTGAATTGGTGTCAGGGCAATAAATTGCTTCCCACGATAGTGAAATTTCTCATAATTAACTGGCTGCTTGTTTCAGCCCCAAACATAACCTATTTGTATGACCCAAATTTCAGAATAAAGTTGCAGCTCATCAGAAGTCTTAAACTTTGATTCCTTCCTTCTGGCAACTATAAGAAAGACTAGAAAGCCATCCTAACTACAACTGACAGTGATTAGTGTGCCTCCACCAATTTTACTTTCAATGTGGTACACGCAGGGGTTTTCCCACATACCACTGGAGTTCTAGGGGTATATTTCCCCCAGAAGTGTGTTTGTAGCCAAACCTATCAAGTTGCAAAAATTCTCACTCCAACAGCAGCCCACTCCCATTCCACCAGGCTAGTAAAGCAGCGGGAACTGACCCCTGTCCTGGTTTTATGTGAACCATGCAGCAGATCTTGCGTATTAACCACTCCATAGCACGTAAAAGTATCTTGTGTCTTATACAGTGCTTCTCATACCTATGGGTATAAGCTATGGATAATAGGGAATGGGTATAATTATTGGGGGACATGTCCCTAGGAGTGTGGGGCATAGCAATAGGCTGGCCTGTCCCTCACTAACTTATCAGACAAAGGGCTGCCTTGCCAGATATTGCAGATTGCAACCTGGCTCCAGCATAGGAGCAACAACCACTCCTACACGTGAGCAACTCTGGTGCACTCTTCTGGAGGGGAAGGGGGGGGGGGGGGGGCAGGAAGAGAGACTGTGCCTCAGTCCAGAGCATGTAGTGTTGTTAGGAACCCAGTGCCACAGCCAGTTTTTTGTTTTGGGGTGGGGGAAATTAGGCAGGGCAGTTCCTGAGTGTGCAAATAGTAATAACTTACTTTCAAAAATCCTGTAAAGGGTTAAGATAAGGACTGTAAAACCTTTTGGACACAGTACTACAGAAAGAAGAAATAGGAATCTGAAATGGAATGGGTTAGACAGGATAGAAGAGAGGTTTGGTGGAGGGGTAAATGCTACATTTTCTACTTGATTTCACTAAACCCAGTTAATACAGAAATAAAATACAATCAATCAACTATCTATACTCAGATTAAGATGCATTTGTCAACAGCTGAAGTCATTTAACCACTCTCCTCCCTTGAATTCAATTCTTCTCTTGTCGTCATCGTCATCCTGCATTGCAGTCGGGGGTTGGGGACTAGATGACACTCAACGTCCCTTCCAACTCTGGATGTTCTACAATTCTTAAGTCAGTCTAGACTCATAAGTTACCAAAGGGATATATTTGAGAGCTGGATAAAAAGAGGCCTTCCCAGTGATCACAAGGGGGTTCTGCTACAATTTTATTTCAGAAAAATCTTAACCATTTATAGGCTGCCAAAATAAACTGAAAAGGTTATTTCTCTCTGCTGCAGAAAAATCTTTCCACCCCCAATCACAGTATTTTGCACAAATACAGTCTCTTGCTGCAGTGTGAAAAGTAGTTAAAGCTTGCTTCTACCCCAAGTGAAGAAGTGGTGCTTGAAATGAGAGTGGATTGGCAGACGATACTTGGTTGTCCACCACACAGACGCAGTTCTATCTCCCCAAGACCCAGGCAGCTCTAACTCCAGTTTCAGGGCCTCTGCTGAGTAAAGGCTACAATCCTCCATCCATTGAAGTCAATAATGGATGGAGGATTGCACCCATGAGGATGCACAACAGGGAACCAAGGAGACCCAGACTAGCGAAGAGTATTCATGGCCCCAGGTCTTCAGAAGTAGGACCTAGATATAAGCAATAGATAAATTGATTGGTTAGTGAAAGTTCATCTTTTAGTACAGGAACTGGTCTCAGCATCCAAGTAGGAGTAGCTTTCACTTAATCTCCTCCAATCCTGCCAGATTTGGGGGTTATCAGGATACTACAGATGCATTTCCCTTCTACTAGTGAAGGTCTCCAGTAAATCTAAAAACACACACAACACCACATTTCCCCAAAGGCTCATTTATTAGCCAATAATGGAACAGAATCAGTGAGTCTGCATTGTACTTTAGAGATGATGCAGTCATGTGAAAGAATTCAGACCAGCAGGTTTAAAGACAATAAATTAACACCAAAAAAACATTAAAAAAAGAACACAACAGATTTGCCCTCAGGAATTCAAGACAAGGAGTCCAGGAGAGACCACTATTGCTACAACTGTACATATAAACACATGGAGTGTAATATAACTCAAGGAATAGTGCTTCTAACTTAGCTCCAAAAACAACTGAACTTTTTAAAGACCTGCAGTACTAAGGAGAGGATACACCACCCAATTTATCACTACAGCAAGCTTTCTTGAACTAGTGCTGACCTATTAACTATACTTGGATCACACAAGGAGGGACTGTTTGTAGAAAAGTTAGCAACTTCTGGAAGCTACTAAATCAGATCATTACAGAGAGCATGGAAGAGGAGAAGTTGGTTGCCAATTTTGAGGAGGTGTCATTATGGCTAGCAAGAATGAATTGGCTTGGAAGATGGAGCCGTTTAGACTTTTGGCTGCCCCCTCCCCTCCCCAAAGCCCTTGCAGCAAACTGTATAAGGGAACACGATGGAAGAAGCAGCCCTTGAGAATACCCACTCGCTACTTGCGAGTGAGAACTGGCAATCTGAGAACAGATTACTGCTCCTGCCCCCTGCAGCGCATTGTAACATGCATTATAATGCTCAGAAAGAGATGTAGCCATATCAAAGGGCCAGGGCTACAGGGAATCTCCCATCCTTTTCTGATTAACTCTGCCACTTTGGAACATCGGGATGTCAATTCCCACAGGGAGCGAAGCCACATCAAAAGGGATAGGCCAGCCTAGTCTCCCTGCTCCCTTCCAACGTGGTCCTGCCCCTATTAAACATTCTGCTGACATCCTTGCCAGCACAAGTGGATTTTTTTCTTTTCCCAGTTGCAAGCTGGCTTTGAGAAAAAGTGCAAGGGTTGGATGAAGCCAGCTCCACACCAACTTGCACTGGACACTTGCTGTTGGCAAGGCCGTGGCAAGCTCGGTCCCCTCTCCCTCCCCTTAGCACAACTCTTTGTCTCCAATTAGCTGAAAACCTAAAATAAATCCCTTCAACTGAAAGTCTTTCCTTTTCTGCAGCAGGCTTCTAGGGTAGTAGTCTTCTAAAGCCACTGTCCCATAGCTGTCTCACCAAGTCATAACACCTCGGGTTTGCTCTGTAAGCATGTGAGTAGCCCATGGCCTTTTGCCACAGGCTGGGCAGACTCCCATCGTCCTGTCTGTACAGTGACAGCACAGATCAAGGAAGAAAAATGGTGCTGGTATCTGTCATCAGGGGTGAAGGCACCAAACAAGAACCCACCTCTGAGTTTCATGTACAGTCCCCCCACCCGCCAAACAGGATGTTAGTCAAGTGTCCACCTATCTATCCCCTTGGATGCAGTATGCCATCTCTAAACTTCCATATTTTTTTTTACGGTGCAGCAAGCCCATAAACTGTAGAGCATATGCATATCTGTAGCACCCATACAACACAATGATACAGCAGAGACCAAGCTGAACCCAACAGTTTCTCAAGTCACTTCCCACAGGCTTTGACCACGAACAGAGAGAGGTCACTTGGTCAGGATGCCCATGGGACAGTATTCCAGCTTGATGACCCACGGATGGCTGTGAGGCTCACAGTACTGATGCATCACCCAGTTAGACATACTGCTTTTTGGAAGCAGAGCTGGCTGGCCTACTGGACTGCTTGTCTTGCAAGAGCTGGGTGTCAGCAGCTCTGGTGGAGGAGGTATCCGAGGGCTTGTTCCGATTGTGCAGGGCCAAGGTCTCTTCCGTGTTTAAGTTGACCCAGTTCTGCTCATTGGAGAGCTTGTTATAGGTCTGGTAGGGTGGGGAGTGGGTCTCGCTCATGGGGAGGTAGAAGTAAGACTTATCCTGGTAAGGATGGGCTGGTACCTCACAGGGCTTGGTTGAGAAGGCCTCCGCATCACCAGGTGGGCTTTTCCTACCACCGAGCAGGTTCTTGCAGGAGACGTGGATGAGCTCAATGAGGTTGAGTACAAGGGAGATTAAGGCAACCACCAGCATGAAGATGATGAAGATAGTCTTCTCAGTGGGGCGGGAGACAAAACAGTCCACCTTGTGGGGACAAGGTTGCCTCTCGCACACGTAGACAGCGGGCATTGTGAAGCCATAGAGGTACCACTGACCCACAATGAAGCCAGCCTCGAAGATGCTCTTGCAGATCACACTGATGATGTAAGTCCACATCAGCGCCCCACGGATTTTGATGTGCCCATCTTCTGCTACACAGATTTTAGCCATCTTCCTCTCCACCACAGCTAGGGCATTCTCCACCTTGAGGTCCTTTGATTGCAAGGCCCGGAGCTCACTCTCCCGCTGCTTCAGTTTCTCCTCTTGCCGGGAGAGGTAAACGAGGTGTCCAAGGTACAGCAGGGTGGGGGTGCTGACAAAGAGGAACTGCAGCACCCAATAGCGGACGTGGGAGACAGGGAAGGCCTTGTCATAGCAGACATTGGTGCAGCCAGGCTGCTTGGTGTTGCACACAAAGTCCGACTGCTCATCCCCCCAGACTGACTCCCCAGCCAAACCCAGGATTAGGATCCGGAAGATGAAGAGCACCGTCAGCCAGATCTTCCCAATGACAGTCGAGTGCTCCTGCACTTGGTCCAGCAGCTTCTCCAGGAAGCCCCAGTCTCCCATCGTGTACTAGGAATAGCAAAGGAACAGCAAAGAAACAAGAGTCAAGTTTGAGATTTCATCCCCCACTGGAATTGAAGTTTTCTCAGTCAGCAGCCCAGTCCTGTAGCACCCCACACCACCCTCGTCTTGAGTGGCATGCACCTGTGGAGAAGACACAAATGAAAGGGTTCTTGCAAGGCACATTATGCTGGCTTGAAGTTTTTCCCAATAAAAGCAAGTTGGCCAAGAAGTTTCAACTCCAAAGTTGCCAAAAAAATCTCACTCTGTTCTTGCAATATTTGCAAAAATGCCAGAAGTATCAAATGTTTCAAGAGCAATTTAAGGCTTCTGCAAAAAAGAAAAAAGGGATTGCTCTCTAAGTCAGCACTAGCTCAAGCCCTTGCCTAGGGAAATTAACAGGATTAGCTCAAGGGCATAGCTATAATGACAGATGGTGCAGCCACACTGGGGTCCCATGCTCTCTGACACAGCTGCATTCCCTGCCATGGGGGGTGGTGGGGGGGCATTCCATCTTCTGTAACAGGACCCATTCCAACCTAGCTAGCTACACCACTGGTTAGCTTGCTATAAGCAAGGCTCTTCTATAGAGCCAGTGTGGTAGAATGAACCCCTGGTTTAGGTCTTGCCTTAGACAGAAACTCACTGGGTAACCTTGGGTCAGTCACAATATTCTCTCAGCCTAACCTACTTCACAGGGTTGTTGAGAGGATTTAAAATTGTGTTTTTAGTTATATGTAAAGCGCTCCAAGTGCCATGGCAGTGGGACACTATGAGAGATTATGTATTAATTATTATTATTATAATATAGAGGAGAGGCTCAATAGGTTTAAGCCTCTTCTGCTTGGAGAAGAGATGACAAAGGGGATACAATAGGAGTTTACCTGTTCCACGCTACTCATGACTTTGTAAATAGGGAGCTGCTATTTACCCTCGCAAATAATGCTCAACCTAGGGGACACTCCATGAAACTGGCAGCAGATTTAAAAACAAACAAAAAAGAAGTGCTTTTTCAATCAACGCACAGTTAACCCGTGGAACGTGTTGCCAGTGAAAGCCAGTAACATAGCAGGGTTTAATCAAGGATTGGATAAGTCCATAAATGGCAATTCGTCAATAGGTCAGGAGATGGAGTCTCCAATTGTTGGGAGCCAAAAGTGAACGGCAGGGAATACATCCTGTTGGGTACTTCTCCAAAGTGACCAAGCAAGGCCACTGTTGGGAGACAGGATGCTGGGGCTTGGTGGACCATTGGACTGACACAGTAAGACAATTATGATTTTTATAGGGTTAATCTTGATCAGCTAATGCACAAAGTATATTATTCACCTAAAAGGATTTTTATTATTCAATTTATACCCCACCCTATCCCCAAAATTGGTTCAGGGATGTTTACAACAATTGGAAAAAACAAAAAAAAAAACCCACAACAGTATACATAAAACATTAAAATAAATCCCACCCCCAAACAGCTCACAACAACAAATGATAAAATGTATCATACATACAACACCAATCCCACCCCTCCCTATACCCAAGCACCCAAACCCCACACTGTTCCCATCCCACCTGTTCTCACTCCCTTGCCTCTCACACAAGGGAGTTCCCAATCCCTAGTCACTCCCCCGGCTCTCACCCAGGAAAGCACCCACCCCACAAGCCCATACCCTGCCCTCTCACAGAAGGGGCATGGCTATATTCCCACCCCCCCAAGCCATTCACTCCCCAAATCCCCTTCAAATAACATCAGTTCAAAAACTGCATTTCCTACCTCACAATCCCCCAGCAACCCAACCCAACCCCCCGCAGAAGGTTCATGGCTAAGCTACGGGTATTTTTAAATGAGCAAGGCAATTGGCGTGTGTGTGTGGGGCTGCCGAGTGGCACTGCCACAGATACGGTTGACACCTATGTATGTTTTTCCAGGCCACTTATGAAAAATACATGTTGCAGGGCCTGCACTGGCACCAATGCAGGCCCTGCAACATGCATTTTTCATAAGTGGCCTGGAAAAATATACATAGGTGGCAATTTTAGGCACGGAGCAGCCATGTAGGTGGGATGTGTGGGGAGCGATTCAAACGGGTGGCCACAGAGGTAGCCTCCACGCATTCCCCACGATACAGATTGGGGTGGGGGTGCGGGGGTGGGGAAGAAGTGCTTTAGGCTAGCCTTTTTAAGTAACATGCTGGGCTCCCCACCACTCCCAGTCAGTTCTTGTGACTTGCCAAGACTGCTTCCCCAGCCCATGGTGTCTCCAAGTGGCTGTCCCATTTGCGGGCATGGCCGGCTGCCACCATTCATATAGGCAGGAGCTCTGTGACCACAGAGCTATTTGGCTTTCCCTGCACAGAGCACTCCAGAATTCGTGGCAGTGCTCTGTGCGGGGCCATGAGCGGGTGCTCCGTGGATCATGGGAGCATGCATCCAACTGTTCCACCTTCAGACTGGCAGCAGGCTCCGTTGCTCCTGGGGGGGTCATGCAGGGTGGAATCTCATCTAGAAACACCCTATAAAGCTACTCAACCTGCCCCCCTCCCACTCTCCTCTCTTTCACCCAAGGGAGTCTGCCCAAGCTACTCAACACACCCATCTCGCCTACTCCCTACCCATGACATATCCCCATAAAATACAAACATATCCTCATAAAAATACAATGCAAAAAAACAAGACAGTAATATAAGGAACTAAAGCAGCAGTAATAAGAGGACATCTCTTTCAGGACAGCAGAGCTTTGTGGTCATGGCCACATGGCATAGCTATAATATGTATAGTGTGGTGTAGTGGCTAAGTGCGCAGTACTTGGACCAGGAGGTAGGGGAAGGCCCTGATTCAAGTCTGACCTTAGCAAGAAACTCACTGGGTGACCTTGGGCCAGTCACAATGTTTTCTCTGCCTAACCTACCTCACAGGGTTGTTGTGAGGATTAAAAAGTTGTGTTAAATTGTTCTTTGTAAATCACTCCACATCCCATGGCGGGGGGGCACTATATAAAAATAATTTTAAAAAAGTTTAATTAAACTTACATCACGTAGGCTGCAATTCTGAACCCATTAATATCAATAGCAAGACTCCCACTGACTTTAATGGGTCCAGGATGGCAGCCTTAGGCCATGTTTTGATAAACAGTTAGCTGAATGTAGTTGGGCCTTAGTTCTGTTTTTACTCGTGAAGCGTTTGCATGAAGAGGGCGCTAAACCAGAGTTATTCGGGAATAGGAAGGTAAGTATGTATTCCTGAAGAAAAATAATAATAATAAAAAAAATAAATCAGGAGAACATACTCCCTTTTATTTTGTATTTCAAAAGTAGCTGTTTGCATGAATCCTTACCAGTGCTAGGTTAGTGGCTTCAGTTCAGTGATCATTACGTCTCCGCTAGGAAGGGAATGGACACAGTACTACTGCAGTTTACACTGTTTACCTGAACACTACAGAAGTGGAGTAGCTACTTCACTTGAATTAAAGTCAAAGTAGTTACTTCAGCTTACCTCTGTTCATCAGAACATGGCCTCAGTAAGCATTAACCCCTTGTTTAAGCCAACCCCTGCAGCTGGCATGGGACAGCATATGAACTTTTTCTAGGATGATATGGGAGACGCTGCCTGCTCTCTGAACCAACAGACGCTATTTTAGCCAACTCATTAGAGACATGCCCCTTTAGTTATAGGCCCGTTTTACATGAGATGCACCTACACATGCCCACAAAGGTCAGCGGCATGGGCATGCATGGGTGGGTGCCTCCTGTGTAAATGCCGAGACAGGTGGGTGGGGTGTGTGCACGCTCCCATGACTCACCCATCTCCACCTATCACCCACGCATGGAGTAATTGGCCAAAAAAGTAGTTGCTCTGTGCACGGAGGTGGGTGCAGGTCCATGTACGCGCACACCCACACGCCACCCCTGTGCCGACGTGCACACCGATCCCCTCTGCAGTCATGGCCCATTTAAAAAGGGCCATAGATCCCACATCTTTCATTTGAGTGTATAGCATTGATTTGGTGGTGGGTTTTAAGTGGATGAAAAGACAGTAGAAGTCTGGGCATAGATTAGCTGTGCTGGTTTGGTCACCTTCCACGGTAGCTATCTTGGCAGTATTGCTATCCCCGAATGCTAAACATTGTAGGATACAGTAACAGAACAGTGTTTAAGTAGTCTGCAAGTCCTTTGGTAAAGCTTATTCGATTTTGTATTAAGCAGTGGCATAATCAAGGCATCTCAGACTGAGTACTCCTGAGCAACGGGGTGGGTTAGGACAACACCTTCCTTTGTAGGGAGGCAATAGGAAAGAAGTGAACCTAGGTGACTGGCAGAGCCAGCCCCAGACATGCGATACATGTGCAACCGCACCTGGCCCCGCGGCTAGCTGAGGCCCCGCACTTGCATGGCTGGGCAGCAGGCTGCAGCCAGCTTCTCCCCCAATAAGTTCTTCTGCCTCCCCTCCCTCCCTGGCTCTGGTCCCCATCACTCACCTGCCTCTGCCTCCTAGTAGTGCTCCAGGATCAGACTGGGAGATAAAGCTGTTTGTTTACAAACAACTCCTCCCCATGTGCTGATCAGAAGGTTGTTACTTTGTAAAGAAGGTTCTTCAAGATGATGTCTAACATTCTCACAACTGGGTTGTGCATGCTCACCTTATTCAAATAATAGACCACATGATGGTCTCAAGCTCTTCTAGTATAAAAAAAAGCACTTTTCCCCCTCAGAATGACACTTCCTTCCAACCCTTTCTAGAAATAGAAGAAAAAAATTCCATGCTGGGCTAGAAAGGTGGATGTTGTGAGAATGTGCGGAGCCATCTCAAAGAACCTTGTTTGTAAGGTAGTAACCTTCTGTTCTTCTTCGAGTGGCTCCACATGCTATTTTTACATGGCTCCAACGGGTGTGGGTGTGTGTGTGTCTGTGGGCACGCCAGTGCTGGACAGGGTATGCATATGGCTGCACACGCATCCCCACTTACCCCTCACTCATCCACACCCACGAAGTAACCTCCGTTTCCCCCAGTTGCTCGCTCTGTGTGTGTGTGTGTGTGTGTGTGTGTGTGTGTGTGTGTGTGTGTGTGTGTTAGGTGGGCACTCACTCACCCCCACTCACCATGGACGCATGCACTGCATCATTCACACCCCTACCCATGAACACACAGAAATCTGCGTGTTCACGGGTGGGAGAGGCCCGTGTAAAAAGGGCCACATTCTCACAGCTGTCATACTAACTTAGGTAAGAATTTAGGATGTAAAGCAATATCTATTCTATCTTGGAAAATAAATCTGCAAATATGGTTCTGAGATTATTATGGCTGCTATTTCACTAACTTTTCTTAATTAAGTTATTGCTAACAGGAATACGGTCTTTAAACCCACACCCCATAACCAGTTCATTTGCACCCCC
>QEPC01003729.1:1862944-1874668 GCA_003113815.1 Sphenodon punctatus
CCCCCCCCCCCCCCCCGACTTCACATGTGGCCTCACAAACCCTGGGACTGGCCCTGGGAACCGGCCTCAAATGAGGGGCATAGCCTCCCCACCCCACCCACAACTCACCTTGACAACACCCTCCATTTAAAATCCACCAGAGCAACAATATACACGATTAGGCTTTGCAGGCTTATTTAATCCCACCTCCACCCTTCCTTCCTTCCTTCATTTTTCACAAGGCACCAATACCTACCTCCCACAAAATTTGCTTGATTTTTTTCTTAAAAATAAATAACTCCCTGTTGTTTGCTTATTGGCTTGAGCCTTTGGCAGGAGAAAGGGAGTGCACTTGAGTTTATCCATCGCTCCAGGGGCAGTGCAATGATTTTTGGCCACCCTACGTGGTCATGGGGCCTCCTGACCTGGCGGTGGCTGGGAATGGGCTGTGCTGCCTAGATAGTAACTCCGGCCCTCTGATAGCTCCCACCAGTGCCAAGAAGAGTCTTCATTAGGCCAAGAGTCTTCTAGGTTGTACACATGGGTATAGCATAGCTTTTTACATATAGGGAGGGTAATACGAGAGTATCCTATGTCCCTAATATTGGCCCTGGCAGCCCCATCTCCTAGGCTTCCTACTGTTACCTGGGATGATCCACAGCAGAATGTCCTGCTGAGAGCCCTTGGACCATGCTGATAGCTCTTCTCTCTCTCTCCCCTCTCACCAGGGTGCTGCCAAGTGGTAACTAAAGCCAGTGGCTTGCGTGGCTGGATATACTTTTCTAGTTTGTTTGGGACACTACAGACAAAGGAACTCCCGTTTCCTGTCCCTTAAATTCCAGCAGTTCCCTCGGTAAAGGGGGACCCTATGCTGGCAACGTAGCAAACTCCAGAGAGCTGCTTTTAACAATCCATGCTTCTCTGCCCAAGACTGACTGTGCCCCAGCTGTTGTGAATCCATTAGCTGAAGCAGACTCTGCTGTGTGTGCTTGATGTTCAGCTGGCCTCAGCCTTGCTGTTACCAGAAACAGAGGTGATGCCCATCTGGGATCATAATCACTAATCAGCAGGGGAAGGTGGAAGTTTTCCAGCTATGGGTCCACCTTGGAACACCTCTAGTGTCACACACTGACTGAGCTTGGGCACGTTACCAAGATAATGGGTAGTGAGGACGGGTGAGGGAAGGAGTTGGCGAATGGGGGAAGGTGGGAAATGGGGGGGTGGGGCGCAGGGTTTGACAACAACCCTGTGTTGTAAGCTGCCTCATATCGCCTTTGGCAAGAGTGCAGGATACAAATTAAAAAGGATGATGATGATGATGAAGCAGGGGTGGGGGAGGGGACAGTTTGAGATCCACTTGGTCTAGGGGCTTTACCCGGCTACTAGAGTTCTCTTGAACAATTGTCTAGTCAGTCCCTCCCAGCACAAGGTGCGTTGGAGCTCTCCAAGTATCTGGAAAGGACTTTATTAATTATTGTAGCACTAACATACCAGCAAAGGCAAGGCTTTTAAATACCCGATGTTTAGCATATTGTAATTCTAGCCTTCAACAGCATTACTAACTCTTCCTGTCTTTGCTGGGAGCCTTCTGAGAGGAGACATCAAAGAAACTTCTACTTCTGTTAATCATCCTTGTTTTAGCAGTACCTAGTAGTTCCCCCACCCCCCAAATGAGCTGTGGGCTCAGTCGTTGGGCTGGCACAGATCCCAAAAGTGCACAGTCATGGATGAAGTTTGGTTAAGCATGGCACCTCAGAGGAGGGGGCATCTGCCTTGCTAGTGGTGCTCAGAAGGCAATATCTGATGCTACGGGAAGCAAAGTAGGCACCTTTAGGCTGGTACTACTAAAGCAGAATCTGCTGTGGGAAGGGCACGGAGGATGAGAGGAGCTTATTCCAAAATAATAGAATAATAGTTGACGGGCAAACTCAGGCCATGGTTACAACCCACACTATAGAGACTGGGCCAAGCAAGCATTTCTGCCTCAAAATACGCAGCACCACTCTGCAGCATGTTAAAGATAAGAGTATGGCTGAAGGAGCCTTCAAGTGGGATCTCTAGTGCCAGCCCTCACCCCTTCAGACAAGAACCACCCCCAGCAGGGCTAAAACCCTTCTCTAGCCTCCACCTGTAGCAAAAAAAGCAGAAAGGATTTACCCATCAGTCTCCCCCTAAGGGAAATCTTCACCTCTCCAGCACCATGAAGACAAAAGCAACAGACAGCAACCATGAACTATGTGGACCAGCTCAGTCCCCTACCAGCATCACTCACCTTCAAGGAACCCTTCGGTCTCCCCTTACGACAGCAGCTAGATCTCCCTACCCCACAGCCTTAAACACCTCCATCCTGCAGGTACAGAACTATAAAGGGACACAGGAGGGAGGCTCCTTTGTAAGCAACAAGTATCAATTAAGGGCTCCATTGGATTGTTAAAGCTATAGGATGAAATAAGTTAATAGTAATTTAAAAAACAGCCAAGGGATGGGTGTGTGTGTGTGTATAAATTAATAATCAGACTGCCATTGAAATCAAGTGAGAGTGGAGTGGTTTCCCCCCCAAAAGGATTAGATGGAGACAGTTCGGATGATCTGCTTTATTGGACCAACTTGCGTTGGGAAGAGTAAGTAATCTTTTGTGCCAGACAGAGTCCTTCTTGCAGGCTGGCAACAAGTCAGAACTCAGCTTAACAATTACAAGCTCTATATGTGGGGAAAGATACTAGGGGGGTTGCTGGCATTTCAAATTAATAATAATTAATAACAAAAACAGTCAAGCAAGGGTGAGGCAGTCTGTAATTGATGCTATGGATTGAGATCAAGTACATGGGAGCTTTGAACATACATGCAATTAGAAGAATAATTCCTTTGCATTCTCTTAAGAAGGACTACACAATTCAACCTCTTTTGCAGCAAATACCACTCCACCAGCACAGAAAATAATCAAGCAGTAGTGCAAGGGCAGATGTATCCCATCTCAGCCACCTCAGTGCAATGGACTCAGAGGAGAATCCAGCAGCAAACTGGAGATTATCATGGTACTCACCTAAGCCTTACGCAGCTCTATGCTGAACTGGGCTCAAACTCCCTGCTCCAGTGGGAGGTTAGAACCTCAGCCCGTGACTTTTTGCATAGAAAGCCCTTCTGAACAAGAAAAAGCTTGGCTAGAACCTCTTGGATCAGTTAACCAGCAGGGAGGAGCCAGAGGAAATTGGGGGTGGGATGAAGAGTTGGTAAACTCTTCCAGTGCAGAGTCCTGCTTTAAAGGGGCAGCTGTTTTGACAGGCGGAGAGAGTGAGAAGTAGGGGAGAAAGGAAGGTGACTTCATCCTTTTCCTGGTGGCTGGTTACATATGAAATCATTGGAATATGGGGGGAGTAGCTGCAGTGGGAGAGGATTCTAGCAAAGGGCCCTGTAGCGCTTGTTGCTTTTGCAAGAGCACTGCAGATGGGGGAAAAGGAAAAGGAGGAAAACAAGCCAGACTGAAATAACAATAATCAACTCAGCTCAGGGGCATCCCTTAGGCCAAGAGCAACACAGGGAAATCCTGGACAAGTGAGTTAAAACCGTGATAACCAGTTATGAGAAGAACCCAGGAGTAACTAGGCTGCACATTCTCCCCATGAAGGGGCTCGGCTCAGCTAAACCTATAGTGTTTAACTGTGCCACACTGTTGCACTCAAGGCTGGGTTAAAAGATGATGCATTGAGTTGTAGGGTTGTTTGGTAATTTTGCCAGCTAGCCTTTTCAAGGAAGAAAAACCAGCCAGGAATAGTTTGTATTTACACATGCTGATTTATGTAAACATGTGCACCTTTTAAAATGCCAAATTAATTTAAGTGGCTTACTGATGTGGTAAAGTTAAGAAAAACTGACCAGGCTGGACTCAATCAGCTAAGTGGGAATGTTAGCCCTGGGTGACTAAGTAATCTCAGGAGGGTCAGGATAACCTTGTAGCCCTGGGTTCTAGTCCCACTTCTAGTAGGTTGCCTTGTTTTAATGTGCCACCCAGGGCTGGCTTTAGAAGTAAGCCAGCACATAGAGGCTGCTTTTAAATGAGCGGGTCGCCATCGCGTGACCCGCTCGGGCAATATTTCAAAATCCTGCAAGGCGGGGATTAGACAAGACAGAAGTCTGGGATCATGTGCATAGAAGGCGGTCATGCATTGTTTGCAGACCGTGAATTAAATACCTCACAATTGAGTGACCAAATGAACCAGAAGTATGGTTGCCATCTCTGTAGGTTTGAACCTAGAGACTTTAGGCTAAGTCTCCATTTCCACCCCCTCCCCAGCAACTTTGGACATGGCCCTGCTTCCACTGATTGAAAGACTGGAGGGAGTAGTGTTCCCTCCTTTGCCCACTATGTAAGCTCCAAACTCAGGGAAAGGAATGTTCCTGGCTCAGTTGGCTGCCCTTTTACATTTATCACTGGGGGCTTGGCCTGAGGTGAGGGGAACTGCTGCTTCCTCACTATATCCATCTGATTAGTTGGTAACCAGAAGCACTTCTTCCCCCACCTGCAGTGCAAGCCTCCAGGTTGGTCCTTGCACTGCAGGCTCAGCAGGGGAGCACTTCCACTTCCCTGTCAATGAGCTTTTCAGCAGGTATCAGGAGCATTTTCTCCTGCACCCACAACACAAGCCCCCACCTTGCAGGATGTAGAGGCAGATGGAAAGGTGGTGCATTTTCATATTTTGCCTGGGGCAGTGAAATGTTTAAAGCCAGCCCTGTTGCCAACTTTCAGTTTCATTGAAATCAGGCTCCTCAAGGAAGTATTTATTTTATTTATTTTATAAATTTATACCCTGCCCCTCCTGCAAGAGCAGCCCAGGGCGGCTTCCAACAATAAAAATATAATACAATAAAATACAATTTAAAATCATCCATAACAATATAAATGATTAAAACAGAACTTAAAACATTATAAATAATAAATCAGGTGGGGGAGCTAAAAAACCCCTCACCCTACCCTAGGGGAAGGAGGTGACTTGTGCTGTGCAGGAGTTCACTATGGTCGCCACCTTTGAGAAGACTGAAATGTAGACAGGCCTGTAGCCCTGGGGTGTGGGTGACTTATAGGGTCAGGTCCCATCCAAATTCATGAGCAATATGGACGGTCCATTCAACATATGGATGGGAGGCAACCTTAGAGCTCAGACTGGATCAGGGGAGGCCATACTTACCCTATACAAGACCTACTTGCTGGGATGTCAACCTATGACAGCCTATGCCTGAGGGGGTGGGACTGTGAAGCCACACCCCTTTCCAAGAGCAGTGATCTCATTATCAGGGCATTTAGGAAGGGCTGTTGCCATGCTGGAAAAGGCCGGGAGAGCTCCTTCACTTTGCCCCCATCTGGTCTGAGGATTGTGGTCTACAGGAAAGGTTGCTCACAGTCAACCCAGTCAGTTGTGATCAACATCTTGGCTACCCCCTGGGCTAGACAATTGTACAATTGTCTCTTCTGGATCTAGGAATAGAGCATGACCTCAGGACAAGGGGAGAGACCTCTGCTAGGAATAAAGGAAAGTGGGGATAGGCTGGTTGGTTCAAGGAACCTGGTGAAGGAGAAGTCGCCTCTGTACTACCTAGGCATGCCATGGCCACAGGATCAAATTACCCCCAGGGTTGTTACTCCGCAGAAACTACCTCACTTTGGAAGCATTCACACATCATAGGGTGAAAACAGACATGATGCTAACTCCACTTTAACATTTCTTATGCATGTTGCAGGGCTGCAGAGGACACCAATAATACAGCCCTGCAACACGCATAAGAAATGTTAAAGCAGTGTTAAAGTGGAGTTAGCAGCATGTCTGTTTTCACCCATAGAGTGATCAGACTATCCTGGAGCAAATGAAAGCTGGTTACATTACCCTTTAATTTTCTGTCTCGTTCATAATGCTAAGTTGGTAAAATTTTATATACACTTTGCACTCTTTGGCCATGGTTGGTCTGTTTGTCCGTCTGTCTCTGTCGCACACACGTGCAGTTTTATGAGCAGAGTTTTTTGTTTCTACTTTGTTGGTTGCTACTCTCAGATCGGAGTCGTTCTCTCGCTATCTTTGAAACATGCTAACCAGGTTGACGATCTTGATTTTTTCTTTCACTCTGAAAGGACCATGTTTTTAAGGAAGCAGTGCCACCCGCTGGAGAAGTTCAAAATAGCAGCTGCAATGAGAGAAATGGCAGGATTTTTGTTTTCTTTCTTGGAACACACAGGGGAGGGGAACCAGCCGCCAGTGCCCAAATCTGCTCCACAGTTGTTTTTTATTTGACCCTTTCCCAGTTCCTGGCTCTGACCCATGAATCCAACCCCTACCCTTATGCACTGAAGGAAAGAGCGAGCTTAGGGAAAGGGAGTAGAAATGTAGAGGGCATGCACACAAAGAGATGGATGGATCTAGACTAGGTTGTAGATCCATGTTTAAGATACTCCCCCTTCCCGCATCCTGAGCCCCTTTAAACAACCATCCCCATAACTCCTATCTAGTCCATGGAGCTTGTACTAATTTTCAAAGTAACCCCTAGGAGGGGAAAAGATTCTCCATCCCTGAAACACAGTCTGGATGGGGTCAAGGGCAGCCCTTTGACCTTTCCTGTGATGACTCCCTCAAAATAAAAAAAATCCTTGATGTTATTAAGCTTAGGAGGAACCAGTAAGATTATCTAGCTGATCTCCTGTCTAGCACAGGCCATTGGGATTTCTCCATTCATTACTATATCAAGTCCCCCAAATTGTGTTTAGTTGAAGTATCAATTTTTTTTTTTTTTTAAATCACCATTTAAAAACAGACTTGGGATTTCTAAACAGTTTGAGAGTGTCTACACAGAAACATGAAAGCCTAGAATCGTAGGGTTGGAAGGAACTTCAAGGGCTGTCTAATGCAACCCCCTGCACCAAAAGAGGATGGCCTATATGAGTGGCGGGGGACCTTTTCTCTCCTGCAGAAGAGAAAATTAGCACAAGCTTCACTGGCCAGATTGGAATTGAGGACAGTGGCCACGATCCCAAACCTCCTGCATCCGGGATGGGTCCCGCGTGACTTGTGAGTGGCATAATTTCACTGCACTGGGTGTGCGCGGGGTTTGTGTGCACACACGCGTGTGTACCGTATGGCGTATGCAGGGTGTTGGATTGGCCCCATTGGTGCTTAAGGGGTGTGATGAAGATGTGGGAATGAAAGAGAGGGTAGATCACGAATCTATGCCTTGGATCCATCCCCTATCCTTGAGTGCATGCCTGCATTTCTACCCCCTTCCCCTGAGCTCACTCTTTCAGTGCTTAAGGACAGAGATTGGAATTATGGGCCAGATCCATACATTGGAAAGGGTGACCACCTGCCTCGCCCGGGGAACCTCCAAAAAGGCTCCCACGAATGATCTCAAGGGTCGCACGGGCACATGGGGCGTAAGGCGGTCCCGCAGATAAGCAGGGCCCAGGCCGTGAAGGGAGGATCTGTGGTGGATGAAGCAGGAAGGGCGGCGGTTGCAGTGATGGTGATGTTGTTTTTGTACTGAAGTGGACCGATTGTGACATAGAGTCAGTTTACGTACCTATGCTGTGGCTGTGCAGGCAAAGAAGGAATTCTTTGCTGCACTCATAACATCTGCAAAGTCATGTCTGGCAGAGCTTTTCTGGATGGTAAGGGGGCTGGTCAGCCCGTCCTCCCTCCACCTGGAATCAGAACCATCTGGGTTCGCTGTGACTTGTTCGCAGACTTTTTTGCGGATAAAATAGCTCAAATTCATCATGGTTTCGACGCTGCATTTTTGACAGTAAGTGAGTCTGAGGTAATCGAAGCCCCATCCTGTCCTGTTTTATGGCATTAATTCCAGTGAGTATCATCCTCTGATGTGGAGGATGTCCTTGGGGCAGTTTAGGCCACTTATCGTGAAGTGGACCCATGCCCATCCTGGCTGGTCAAGACCAATTGGAAGACGTTGGGACTGTTGCAGGCGGGGATAGTTAACGCCTCCCCTAGGGAGGGCAGAGTGCTGAGCTGCCTCAAGGAGGAGGTGATGCTGCCTCTGCTAAAAAAAACCCCATCACTTGACTTGATGCCCTGGCCAGCTATCAGCCAGTCTCTAACCTTTCCTTTTTAGGGAAGGTTATTGAGTGGGTAGTGGCCTATCAGCTTCAGGGGCGTCTGGACCGGATCAGTTTCCTAGATCCCTTGCAGTCTGACTTTCGTTTGCGTTATGGCACTGAGGCTGCACTTGTGACCTTGGTTGATGACCTCTCCTGTGAATTGGACCAGGGTCGTTCGACCCTGTTGATCCTATTAAATCTCTTGGCTGCATTTGATACTGTTGACCACGAGTTGTTGGTGGCTCGGCTGTGGGACGAGGAGTAGATGGCACTTGCTCTCCTGCCCAGAAGGCAGCTGCCTTTAGGCTTTTTGCAAAATATGACTCCTTTTTCTGACCTTAAGGTTTTAATTGTACTAGATGGACCATTTTCACCAGTTTGGACAGTAGGTGGTGCTAGAGCCCAGCTCCCCAAAATAAAAAATAAAAAAGTAATTCCCTCCTCCCAATAAAATCACTTTAACTTCTGAACTTTTGTATATGAAAAAGAAAGCTGCATCTGTTGTATTAAATATAGAGCACTCTTCTGCTCCCGCTCATAAATAATCCTTTTACTCACTTAAGGGAACACACTGATCTAATGGGCTGAATTTAATTAAATATACAGGGACTATAAGATGCCATCAAATTTTAAGTAGAGCTCCCCCATCTTCCACTGAAACGACTGTGGGCTCCTGACGAAAACTCTGTGACACCATGCAGGCTTGTGTTCTGCATATTTTTAAAGAAACTGAGGAGTTTTGCATGTGTGGGAATGCTCAGGTAGAAGTGTCCAAAGACTGATAATCTGGAAGCAGTGGTTCCCAGACTTTATCCTATGGCGTAACAGTCCACAAAGTCAAAGATGTTCATGCGACCCCTACAAAACATTTCCCCTGTAAGCTTAAATTGATTTAAACCAAGAAAGTCTCAACTCTTCAGCCAATAAGCTCCACCCTCTCATTTGGGCAAGGTATTCAAAAAGGCTGGTCACTGTCCCTCAGTGTCTTTTCCAGGGTCTCACACCCACACATGCTTTCTCTCTCTGGGTAAACAGCTGTGTGGGTGGTGCGGTGGTTCCCTGGCCTGGCTCTGCCCATGGTGAGGAACAGTGGCCACCCCTCCCCGGGTTGGGGAGGGGCACAGGACAAACGGGCCCCCTACCCTGAGGTGGGATGGCGGGGTCGAACAAATGTGCAAGGCCGCATTGGCCCTTGGCCCAGGCTGTGTCCTTGGAGTTTTCCCGAGGACCCGGCCACCTACCCACCTCAGGGCAGTCCCAGACAAACATCTGGAAGCGTGAGATCACACGTGCGGGTGAGTCCCAGTCCACAGTGGGCCAACGGGGGTCTGCGGCATGTTTTTTTTTTTACTCTCTCTCTCTCTCTCTCTCCCCCGCACAAACACACAACTCTCTTACACACATTCTCTCTCACATGCACACACACTCCCTCAAGCAGGCACACACATACTCTCCAAGGGTGGCAGGTGGTGCCAGCTTTCTACCCTATCCCGTGCCAGGCCCAGCCACTCACCCTTCCTGCCAGTGGTGGGTGGACAGTGACTGCCAGGCTCAGCTCTGGCGGTGCTACGTGAGGGCCTGGCACGCTACCCCTGGGACTAATCGTCACCACCCTAGGATGGCATGCCCCAAAGTTTGGGAATCACCAAGTCTTTGACACCCTACATAGCCCATATGGGTTGTGACCCCAGGGGCATGGGGATAGGTGTGTCTTTTACAAGTTTGTTGCAGAACCCATTTATTCAGCAAAATGTGTAGAGGCTCATTGCTTCCCAGACTGTAGGCTGGGACCTCAAGTGGATTTACACCATCTGCAGACATTGCATACCTCCCAACAGTCCCTACCTAGGAAGGACAGTCCCTCCTTGGATACTGAATTCCACTGTCCCTCCTCCAGGGGTCAAAGTCCCTCTTTCAGGAGAGAGAGAGAGAGAGAGAGACACCCCCCCCCCCCAACACCAGTATTCAAGTCTCAGGCAGCTCTTCGCTGGTTGTATCCCAGGAGAAGCACTTGAGAGGACCATGGGGAGATGATGGAATGACAAGAAAATAAATGGAAAGAGAAGCAGGGGACCTTCTGTCCCTCTTAATGTACTTGGAATGTTGGGAGGTGCATGTGCATATGTCAATGTGTGGGGAGGTAAGAGCTTATTCACTTGGGGGTGGAGCTTATTTGGCAGGTGGGTGGGCCTTGTTCCTTTTTGGCTACTTGAAATGTTGAAAGGTATGAGATGGGGAGTGTGTGTGTCACAATTTCAATTGCTATTCAATATTTTCTGCACGCCTTGTTGCTAGATGAGGTCTTTTTATATCCAAGTCTGAAAATGGCATCACTAGCGATGGGCGAACAGATTGTGGTTTGGGTTTGGCCATTCGGTTTGGTTCGGGTTGTTCACCGAGTTCGGGTTCGGCCATTCGGTTCGGTCAAGTTTGGTTCGGGTGTTTGGAAAAAGTATCGTGAGAGCACGTGATTGCGCTGGAAACCGGAAATTCGAGTGCATGTGGAGCTTGTGTGGGTGAGAGCATGTGTGTTGTGGCTGCTGGGTGTTCAGTTTTGATTCGTGTGTTTTGGCTGTGTGGTGTGTATTGGTTTTGGTTTGGCTGGTTGGTGAGTGTTGGTGGGTGCTGTGTGTTGGGTGTGTCTATTAAAAAAAAAAAATGGAGAAGAAGGTGACCAGTGCCATCACCATTAAACGCTGGGTCTGGGGGAAGGCCAAGGTGGCAGAGCTGGTGGTAGAAGAAGAGGTTCCTCCTGCCGCTGCTGCTGGTCCTTCGGTGGTGGAGGAGGCACCAGAGCCGGCGGGCACAGGAGGTGCTGCTGCCACTGCTGCCAGGTTTGTAAACTTTTTTTTAACTTTGAGGACAAGAAACATAAGGCTCTATCCATTAGAGCGAACTCACTGGCGTGTGGGTGGGTGCGTGGGTGGTGGACATCAGTCAGGCACAAACAGTGGGCATCAGTGGGTAGCAGCGGATGTCTGCCACAGAGAGAGAGGGTACTGTAGTGTGGGGGGCTCTTCCAGCAGTCAGGCATGAGCACGAGCAGCACCCCCACCCAAACGTGCCTGCCAGCCATTCCTAGCAAGGGTCTCTAGTTGCCATCCCTACCTAGCACCCCCAAATAAGGGCAGGATTTGCACGTGCAGGCCAAGGTCTTTCCAGTTGCCATCCCTAGTGCTCCAGGGAAGACTGGATTTGCACGTGCCAGCCAAGGTCTCTCCATTGCCATCCCTCCCTAGAAGCACCCCAAGGAGGGCAGGATTTGCACATGCCAGCCAGGGTCACCATCTCCCGTTGCCATCCCTAGCACCCCAAGGAGGGAGGACTAGAGGCATCATCATAAATGCATGATATTACTTTGGTGTTGTTCATGTGTTCCTGTTTCAGAGAGGAATCGGATGCCGACCCCAGCACTGGTGCCACGCCGCCATGCAGGACAACGAGGCGGAGGTCGACTAGCCAGTGCCACCCCCAGACAGTCAGCGGACAAAGTCCAATGTCTGGAAGTGGTTTGAGAAGCAAGGAAAATATGCCGTCTGCAAGGTAAGGCATGGGGGCTGGAACAACAGGGAATGGATTGCCCAATGCCCGATGACCTGTTAGGAACAGAAGTCCCCTGCAGAGAGAGATTGGCCACCCACCCACTTGTGGAG